>CAEGAF010129453.1:0-24023 GCA_903067075.1 Micropoecilia bifurca
ACACACACACACACACACACACACACACACACACACACACACACACACACACACACACACACACACACACACACACAGATTTACAATGACAATCACGTCAGCACGGAGAAACCATGGCAACATTGAGTTAATAAATAGCAGAACAGAGGAGCTTTTAGTGCATACTGCTCATGCTGCCGTTTTTGTGTATGCGCACGAAGACCTCGAGTTTCATCTTGGGTTAGATAAACCCCCTGACTTCCAGTTCCCCCCACCCCCCCCACCCCCTCTCTCCCCTCGCCATCTCAGCCATTACAAATCCCGCTCTTGTACGCGGCGTCTTCATGTGTTGCACGCACGTTCCTGTTGACATTTTCCCCCGCATTCTCTCCAGAGAGGAAGAGCCAGGAGTATTCCCACGTTCCTAGCCGCGATCTCACATCTGCAGTGGCCCCTTCCCCCCCCCCACACCCCCTGTCCTCCCTCTCCACATCCCTTCTTTTTTTAAAATATTCTTGTTTCTCTTTGCCCCCTCTCTGCCTTGTTTTCCTCTTCCCTTGTTATAGCGTGTGTGCGCGCTGGAGCTGATCCGTTTTAGTGAGATGCTGGGAGCTGTTTAAGTGCTCCCCTCTGCCTCTAAGCTCCGCGCTCTGCTGTGAATTGGGCAATTTGGCAGGGCCGTGCGAGAGGGCGGAGGGATTTTGCATCGCCGTGATATTTGTTCCAGCTTGTCACCACAGGCACTGACCTCTAAACATTCCTCTCTAGAAAGAAAATCGCATAATCCCCTGCTTTTCCCCCCCCCCTTTCATGCCCCCCACTAATAATTCTCTCTTACTATTGTGCGTCCGCAGATGCAGTCCTGGTGGGGAACCTTCAACCCCGAGCGCGAGAGACGAAAGGTAACTCTCCGGCCGCTGCATTTCTCAACACACAATTCTGCGTGCGCGCCGATCGTGAGGATTACAGATTCTGCAGGATTAGTGCTCACCCTGCTCACTGGTGCAGGTGTCAAGCACGGCAGGGAGCAATTTGACCCCTTGACATTATACCCCTGGGAGTGCTTGTGCATGTGCATATGCACGTGTAGTCGCGCTCGAAACGAGACCCCTCGGGGAAATGCCAGGGATCAGAGGTGTACAGCTTGTAGGAGGGGCACGTAAATTACGCTAAGTTACATCAGATAGAGCACGGCAAAATGGGAAACAGAAACGAAATGCTGGTCTGCGGTTTCCTCAGCGGTGAGTTGGTGTAAATGGTAGAATTTAACGCAACCGGACAGCTACAGAAAGAAAGCAGGAACTGATTAATGAATTTAAATATATAGTGTGTATATACATATATGTATAGAATTGGGTCAAAGTATGCTCCAGGCCTGAGTTGGTTCAGAAAATGGACGTTGAATATGGTATATGTTGGCATGTCTAAGATGGTGACATTGCAAACTAGTGCTACATATATCATAAATACTAAAAATGCATTTGGAAATCTTGAATTTGTGTTTGTAAAAATGTCATTTTGAGATGGGCATTAAATGCAAAATGGTTGTGGAACAGGGAAACACAGGAATAGTTTAACAATACTTTTTGTATCCAGTTACGTTTACTGGGTTTTAAAGCTCGTTTTATGCCAGAATAGGCCCTAAAGTCCTAAAGAATAAGTCCTAAAGTTTTTAAAATGCATCACGAAAACTGTTTTTTATTTGATATTTACTCTGGGGTTAGTTGTCAACTTGTCTCCTTGCTATAGATTCTGTTCTCCAGGGGGAAAAAAAACTCAAAATCAGGAGTGTGAACAACTATTTAGTCTCTAAAGTCAAGAGGGCCACACAAAAACTTGCGGCGGACCGGATTTGGCCCCCCGACCTTGACTTTGACACATCTTCAGATGATGTGTTGTTCAAAAGGCAGAACGGAAACATTTACTTTTAACACCTACTCCGATAAAGGCGTCTTCCACCAGCAGTATAAAGCAAAACAGAGGCTTACGTAAATCTAGCAGCCTAAAAGCAACGCTGCGCTCCTGCTCTTCCTGTGGCCTCCACCCTGCGGAACCAGGTGTGCAGTTGAGGTTAGGGGTTAAGGTTATGTAGATGCTGCCCCTAAGTGGCAGGGATAATTACTGCACAATGAACTGGCGTAACCCTCACGGCATCCTGTGCATGTGTGTGTTTGTGACAGCAGCAGCAGCAGCAGCACACACTCCTCCTCATGTGGGCTAATTGCTATGTGTAGCACAGAGTGTAAATAAGTCAGCAGCGGTTTTTATCACACTCTTTCCTCGTATTTCTCCTTCCCAGTCGCTTCCCTCATTTCCATCTTTTTTCCCCCCCTCCCTGCCTTTTGCTTTGCTCTTTCTTTCTTTCTTTCTCTCTCTCTCTCTACCTCTCTCTCTCCCTCCCTCATCTACCCCTTCCTCCCCCCCCTTGCCGTCTGTCTCTCTCAGTCTTGTACTCATACGCAGCATGAATAAAGCAGCGAGCCAGGTTCATGGCCATGAATATTTATGAGAGTTTATGCGCGCGCTGCGATGCTTTAAAACAACAACAACAGCCTCCCAGATTGCTCTTGCCATGCCAGCGAGCTGCGGTTCATGTGTGTCACGAGTGTGTAGCAGCAGGTGTAAACTACAGAAAGCGATTCCTGCAGGTTGTCTAAAGACCGCCGGCTCTGGGTCTTGCTGCTGCCGCCGCCGCCCCTTCCTTCCCTCCCCCCACCCCACTCCGGTCTCTAGCGCTTGCACACGTCGCTTCCTGAGTTTGTCATTCTTTATTTCTCTCCCTGGCACCTCGTGGCACCCTCTCTTTCCCTCTCGCTGTCTACGGACGTGCGTCTTTGCAGAGTGATGACGTACATTACTGATGCTGGCAGCTGTCAGGGCCATAAGTCAGATGGTTGTGACCTATCTCTGTATGCGTGTGCGTGTGTCTCTGTGTGTGTGTGTGTGTCCTATGTCTGGAGCCGTTTGTCAGCAGTCGGGCTTAAAGATGTATTCACGCACACACACAAGCGCCACGAGGTCTCGCAGCAGCACAGGTCATGGAGAGGATATTCAAAAGGAGGTTTTTAAGTCATCAAACCACAGACACACACACGGACGCACACACCTTTAAGCACATTTGCACACGCAGCAGCTTGGTCCCGTCGGGTAGCAACAAAACTGGCTGTGCAAACAGCGAGCCGCTTGTTCTCCGTCTTCTCGAGGCGTTTGTTTACAAATCCACACAAGCTTTGCCTTGAGTAATAATGTGATGTGTGTGTGTGTGTGTGTGTGTGTGTGTGTGTGTGTGTGTGTGTGTGTGTGTGTGTGTGTGTGTGTGTGTGTGTGTNCGCGTGTGTGTGCGCTCCTACATCCCTAACCTTGTATCCCACTGAGCTTTAGCCCTGCATGAGTGCCTCCTCATTAATCCACTTAGTTTTGATTTTATTTGTCTCCGACAGCACAGGTCTGTGCAAGCAAGGTGCAGTCAGTCTCTTAGAGGTGCAGGAGCGGTGAGAAGTTTACATGCCTCGTCGTCGGGGGCGGGACTGGAGGGGCGACATTGCTTTCATTTTGAGCTTTTAAAGAAGAATTTGAACTGCTTTAGTTTTCGGGGTGGAATTATTGCACGACCCCAGACTTCGGCGATTAAAAAAGAAGAAATGAGTGCACAGGTTTTTTTTATGAATTTTCTCTACCTCACACACACGCACGCCTGTAAAAGCTCAAATATTCATAAACAGGCTTTTCAGTACTTTGATAAAAATCATTCATCAGGTTGGGGTGTGCTGTGGTGGCGCAGGGGTTAAGCACAACCCACATATGGAGGCCCTAGTCCTTGACGCGTCCATCGCCGGCTCGATTCCTTTGCCACATATCCTCCCCTCTCTCAATACCCACTTTCCTGTCAATTAACTATAAAATAAAGGCCACTAGAGCCAATAAAACTTAAAAAAATGAATAAAATCACTCATCAGGTTCAGATCATAGTAGAAGCCTTATCCTTTCCAAAACCAAAATTGATGTGATTATTTTTTTTTTCTTTTGGGCGATGTTCAAGCTTCAAGCGTCTACTTGAGTTAATGAGGAAGTTGATTTGTTTGGCAATAGTTTTCCACCTCTTTCATATATCTGTTGTCTGTACATAATAATAGATCAATACCGCTTGTAGCAAAGCAAACCCTCAGCATGATGCTGCCCCCACCGTTCTTGACAGATAGAAGGTTTTCAAAGCTGTCAATGCTGTTCAATGTTGCAATTAAACATTACTTTTCACATCGCTTTTCCTCTTGTTTCACAAAAGAATCCGTTCAACTTGATAGACAATTCGTACCTCTAAAACTCCACTCCGGGTTTTCCAGGTTCCTCACAACAGCTCACCGCATTTCATGCTTCAAGCAGAATCAAGAGGTTTATCACAATTGCAGGCTGCTAAACACCGAACAAGGAAGTCCGTCCCACTCGCATCTCAAAATGTTTATCTTGTGTCATAAAACTTTGTGGTTTAACTGGCTCGTGGCTCAGTTGAAGTGACTACAATAGAGATGACTGACCTGCAGACATGTTGAAAGAGTCTTTGCTGGAAAGAAGTGAAACGGAGGCAGGAGTTGAAATTTTTCGAAAGACTTTTCAAAATAAAATACGACACAAACTGCAGTTAATAGGAGAACATTGACAGACGAGAGAAAGAAAAGTGTTAGCCACTTCCTAGCCAAAGTGTCTGCTTTAAAAACACAACTTTTCGACACCAGCTTTTGTCTCCAAAGGACAGTGGCACCAAAACTAGGTTTTGGATGGATAAAGACGGTTGTGGACTAGGCTTAAAAACAAGTCCATGTCCAACAAACCAACCAGTTTAATGGAGCTTTACCATGTGATCAAATATCGAGCATGAATCATTGTTAAATTTATACAAAATGCAAGTTGCATGACTTTGCAAAGTGACAAGAAAGTAAATATCAGTGGGGGTCTGCAGGTAGGATTTAGCTTGTATGTCTAACTTATCCAGATTAGAGAAAAACAGTCAATTCAAAGTCTACTTTGAAAAGTCTAAAACTATTTATACCTAAAATGACTTCTCATGTATCTTCTCCCAGTTTTACCACTGACTTTAGCTGTTATCAAGGTAAAAGAAAAATCTCTTTTTTCCATATTGTCATAATTTTTTCTATGAAAAAAATGCAAATTTTTAATATATTTTTTTCCTTCTTTTTGTGGAATTGAGGAAGTTGGTGTTAAGTGGGTTCAGATCAATGTTTACCTAAAATGTAAAAGTTGCAGGCAGGAGTTTTCAAGAATGCGTTGCATGTCACATAAATACGACTAATCCCTTTAGTGATTATTCATGAGTAGTCGAAGAAACGTTGCCCTATAAAAAAAAAAGAAAAAAGTCTGAATATTTTAAGAGTTTCCCAGTGAAAATCCTTAAAACACCACCGAATCGGATTGTACCTTCAGTAAACCCGACGCGGTTATTTTTAGAGGCAGCTTGTTGTGAGGCGAGCGTCAGCCGAGGCGATGGGGTGAGTGCTGTGGGTGGCGGTGGCGGTGGGGGGGAGGGGAGGGGAGGGGCGGCTCGCGATAACTGTCTGTAATCTAGTGAGTGTCATTAACGTTGGGAGCGCTGCGCCCGCGCCGCATAATTACGGTTTCATTCCCCCTCTGCCTCCCGAGCTGTGCAAGGGGCCTCTGACACCGGAGGACTGTGATTAAAAACACGAGGCACTTCACCCGCACTCTTCCTCTTCCTCCTCCTCCTCCTCCTCCTCCTCCTGCCAGTCTACATCCTGTTCTGTTGCTTGCTGAAATTCCTCCTTGTTGGAGATTACCTGGCTTGATCCGGTCTTTAGAGCGTTTTGTTTTCCCAGTTTTTCTCTCTCTTTACGTCCTTCCCTTTATCCCGCGGTGTGAGTCATGCAATGACACATGAAGTTAGGACGACAATAGGCAGATCTTACCATGACCACTGATGCCAGAGAGTCCCATAATAACAGACACTAATAGGGCTAAAACTAGCGTCTGCCTTCGGGTCGTGCTGTTACAGACAGTGATGCAGAAATACGACCGACTTCCTCTCCATTGATCATAAGCAGCCGACGTTTGAGCGCACGCACGTACGCACACACACACACACATGCATAACATAAAATACCACCAGATTTTCATTTGAATTGTTTAAAAATGCCTGCGTTAAAGCTTGCACGCCTCAGGGTCTTTCTGGTGAGTAATTAATTTCCAGCATGTGGGGGTAGAGACCGGAGCTCGTGGGCCTGCCTCCTGGCTCCGGAGTGTGTGTGTGTGTGTGTGTGTGTGTGTGTGTGTGTGTGTGTGTGTGTGTGTGTGTGTGTGTGTGTGTGTGTGTGTATGCGTCTCTGTCTCTGTGTGTGTTGCAGAGAAAAATAAAAGGAAGGGAGACTTTGCGCTGCCTCGGATGCTGCGTCCTAGCCTGGAGGAGGAAGAGGAGGGGGGGAGAGGGGAGGAAAAAAAAAAACAGCACAGCGCAGAAAATCGATCCAGGGGCCGCTCTTTTCAGCCTCTTCCGGATGCGAGAGTCCTCCTCTCCCGGGAATTAGATAACGGCTTGTAAAAGCTCTCCAGCACCGAGCTCTTTCCACCCTCCTCGACTTTTAGCTGCTGCTGCATCTTTCTGTCTTCCTGCCTGTTTCGTCCGCAATATTGCCTTCGCCTCCCCTCCTTCGCACAACTGCAAAGTATTAGCCTCTGGTTTAATTGGAATCCCCGTTTCTTTCTCATAACTTGTGTGGATATTGTGTATTATCTGCAGCTTAATATTTTATTAGGTTCTAATTGGCCTTTGTTGCCTGCCTCTGTGCTGTGATCTGCCCGTTAAGGCGCTAACTACGGGTGCTAGTGTGATTATCAACCTCCTCACGAAGGTAGTCTTTTATTTTTTATTTTTCTGTCCCACATTGCAACCACAAACCTCGGTGTACATAATTATGATCTGGAAGAAAAAAAAGATTGATGATTTTTAAAGAATTTAAAAAAAGGTGATCTAAAGAGTGTGACCTTGGTGTGTGTTAATGCTTTTCGTATAACCACTTTTGGCTGCAGGTCTGTACCAAAACTCTACATCCACAAAACATTTGTTTTACAGAATTGGTCAAGCCCTGTTGGTTTTTATGTGGGTGTTCTGCAATTAGTATATTCCAAGTAGTTTTCTACTTTGACTAGACCATTTCTTTGATTTAAACCGTTCCATCGAACTTCCTGCTACAAGGTGACCTTTCATACATTGGTCGAGTCTTCCCGGCCTCTATTAGATATTCTTTGAGGATTGTATTAAATTACATCTATGTCTCCATGAACTGAGCATTGTGCTTGTTCCTGCTTCCAAGTTTCCTGCTCAAGAAAATGACCCCCAGAGCCTGATGCTGCCAGGTCACCTAGTAGTTTTAATTTTGCTCTTATGTTATTCCACATGTATTTTGTGTTCCCTGCTTGGGGTAAATTCTACACAAAATTTATTTTATTTACTTGTGGGTTTTTTTTAGTACTTTAAATCTTTCCACGTTTTCCTGACCTGTCTGCTGTGCTTCTCGGTCTTCATGATGCCGCTTGTCCTCTAACGTTCTCTAACAAACCTCTGACAAACGTCACATGTGGATTTAGATCGATGCCAAGTTACGCAGCAGCTTAGGACTTAGTCCTCCATACACAGGATTTATGAGCGTAAAGTGTTGCACTGGATTTCATTTAGGGCTGTTGGAGGAAAGGGGGTTTGAAAACAAATGCATGCCTGCCTTTTCACATTTTTATTTGTGAAAAAAAAAATATCAAGGTTTAGAGGTTGGGAACTCTTTTGCAAAAAGCTTTGCAGTGTTTCTCTACTCAGCTGAAGTGAACCACGGTCTCATTTTTCCCCCCAGGTTTCCTTGGCCGAGGAGATCAAGCCGCTGAAGTGGTATCCGTCCGTTTACCTGCTGGTGTCCACCTTCCCGCTGGTTAACAGGTAGCTGCTCGGCCTCACCTGGCCGCCATATGAACCCTGTTGTTTGATTCGCTTTGTTCCTCTCATCCTATCTCCTCCTCTGCCGCCTTAGCATATCTAGTCCTTTGTTCTCCCTTATCTGAACTCTCACAAAGACTTTGCCGTACGAGCACTATAAAGGAAGTTGTCGTGTGTGTGTGAGATAGAAGAATAAAGCATTTTATTGCCTTTTTTATAAAACGGGAGTTTCATCAGCTGGGGTTCAGCAGGAGGAGGTCCGGTAAATGATGACCCCCCCTCTTCCCCATCCACCACGGTGCCGTTATCACTCTTCCACCCGCTTCCCTTCCCGTCCTCCAGCTCTCCCTCCCTCCCCGCCTTCCCTCACCGAGCCGGTGTGATTGACAGGTCAGGGTTACTAAGTGATTAGCTGTAGCGGCTCTGCTTGTCGCCACCGCCATGTAGGCGGAGACACAGGTCAATTACAGGGTCAACGTCTTTCAAAGGCTCCGGCTAAAACACTGCCCCCCTCCCCTTCCCCCTTACGCTCACCCTCCCTCTTTCACCCCCTGTACCCTTCCTCTCTCTCCGTTCACCTTTCCATCTATTCCACTCGTTCCTCCTCCTCCTCCTCCTCCCTGGCTGTTGGCTGATGAAGATGACAAACGGCATCCTGTGTTAACCTCCCTGCTCTCCTTCCTCTCTCCCTCTTTTACGCTCTAAAAGTCTGTTATAGCCCCCATATTTTTACTCCTCCTCGCTCGGGCTTTCCATCTTTCTGCCTCTATGTTTTTATGTCACCCCCACCACCACAGCCGCCGCCGCCGCCACCTCCTTCCTTCTCCTCCTGCACTTTTCCACACAAAGCCCCTCTCTCCCTCTCCTGAGCAAATACGCTCTCGCTCGGCTCCGCTCTGCCTTCCTCCAGAGAATGAACGAGGGGAAAACAGGAATGAATTGCTCTCTAGTCGTCGTCATCCTCCTCCTCCTCCTCCTCCTCCTCCTCCTCCCCTGGTTCAGCAGCCGCGGCGGTGGCAGCAGCAGCGCGCTGGCTGTATATATCTCCGGCTCCTATTAATTTGTTAGCCCCCCTCCCTTCCCCTCCTCCTCCTCTCCATCCCTCCTCTCCCCCCCCCCCCCCCCCGCCCCCCTTTTCGTCTTCCCGGCTCATATCCTCTTCCACCTCCTCGCCTCTTTTCCACCGTCTCTCCCTCCCTTTCCTTCCCTCCCCTCGGCTGAGTGCCGGAGTGTGTAAAGTGTTTGTCACGGTGCCGTGCCGATGTCGCTGTGCTCTCGCTTCCTCGCCGCCTGCCTCGGCTCCGCGTGTGTTGTGCTGCGCGTGCGCATAAAGTGGGTGGCTGGTTTTCCGTGTCGAGGCGAATGTGCTGTCGCTGCGGAGCGCACGCCGTGTTTGTCCGCGTCGACTCGAGAGGGAGCGTGTGCGTGTGCGTGCGCAGCTTATTTTCCCCGCTGCTTGTGTCTGCCTGCGAGCTCTCCTCCTCCTCCACGCTCGCGCGAGCGTGCATGTGCTTGTGTGTGTGCGTCTGAGTGAGGGATTATTTCTATCTGAGCTCCAAAGCCTCCTAAACAGGGCTTAGAGAGACGGCCCAGGGCAGCAGCAGCTAAAGCCGGCGGGTAGAGCAGAGCTCTCTCTTTCTCGCTCTGCTCTGCGCCCCCTGTCTTGATGCCATTTCTGCCTGCCCTGATCCATCGGCAGGCACTCCCACACACACACACACACACACACACACACACACACACACACACACACACACACACACACACACACACACACACACGCTCTTGTTTTGGCCCTCATCTGCTGCCACACTCGCAAACACACACATACATAGTCAGACGCCACACGCAATTTTAATCTGTTCCAAATGCTCACTGGTAAATGTGTTAATTCGACACCAGCTGTTGCGAATTGAAATGGGAAAGCGCTCCTGCTTTTTTTTTTCTTCCCCTCACACACGCACATGCATGGACGAGCCATTATACATCATTTTGCCATCCACGTCTCTCTCTATCCCTCTATACCTCTCTTTCTCTCTTTCCCCCTCTCTTTCTCTCCTTTCTCGCACTCACTTGCCCTCATTTGGCAACGCAAAAGTAGCACCAGACACCCACATCTTCTCACTTCTGCCTCCTTCTTATCCTCCCCTTTCTCCTTCGGCGTCTTTCTCCTGCTCTCTCTTGCTCTCCAGCCTGGCTCTGGCTCGGCTTCTTTCTCTCTCTCGATCCGTGTGTGTGTGTGTGTGTGTGTGTGTGTGTGTGTGTGTGTGTGTGTGTGTGTGTGTGTGTGTGTGTGTGTGTGTGGTAGCACTGCCCGGGCACGACTAGAGTTTTCACAGTCTGCTTCTCACATCGCCTCCCCTGTGTGCTTTACGGTGTGGGTGTGTGTTTGTTTACAAGGCTTGTCTAGATTCCTACTGTGCGTGCTTGTACGCTTGTTTGCATAAATAAGCCCTCTCCTCGGAACCTGGCTGCTGATTTCAGAGCACCGTGGCGGCTCCGTGTGCTGCTCCTAGTCTTCTGCGAGGACTTTTCGCTCCGTCTGTGGCGTGCGGAGGCCCGGTTGAGGTTCTCTGCGGGATAAACTTTAGGAAAAGTAGCACGCTTTCATGGGATTTACTCGAAAAGTTCAAACGAAATGTAGAACATGGAGCTACAGTTCTGGGAACAAGTTTTTACACCTTTACAGAGTTTGTCTGTTTTTACTTCTTTTTTTGTCGTGCTAGCATGTTTTGGATCGTCGAACTAATTTCAGTGTGAAACAGAGACAATCTGAGTAAAAACTAAATGCAGGTTTTAAACTAATCAAGTGAAATAAGATGCACAATCTCAGCCTCTTGAATTAAGCATTAGCAATATTTGGCGAAGTTGTAATCACTGCAGAGGAATTTTGACCCTTTTTTCTTTGAAGAGTTACTTTAAATCAGCCTTTTTAAGGTTATGTCATAGTGTCCCAACTTTAACTAGGTCAATCCAAGAGCATTTTGCCATTCAAAGGTGGAGTTTCAGATTAATTCATTCTGTTTTACTTAGAAAGTACATCTAAAGAAATAGTGCTATATAGTAGGGACAGATGAAACAGATAATAATGATAATGATAAATACAAAGTAAGAAAAAGATTCAATTGAAATGCTAACAGGAAGTGATGTTGCTGTTGCAATACAGGTTTTCTTGATATTATCATTTATCCTCAATTTAAATCAAAGACAAAATCTGTTGTGCAGCTACTCATAGGTCTGATCTGATAAAAAAGTTGGAACCCTGAAGTTGCATTCTCTCTACTCATCTAAACTAGAAGTCTTACTGGTTAAAAAAGTAAAAAAAGTAAAAAGACCTCGAGATGCAAATATCTCAGTTATATCGATTAGTTTTGATTGTTAGGTCGCGAACATTCAGATTGGCTTCTTAATGTGAGACTGAAGACACTTTGTCAAGTCTAAAGCGAAAGCAAAGGAAGAAGCAAACATCAGACTTTCAGTGTGTAGGCAGGCGCTGAAGCCAGGCTGCTCACTGGAGGGAAATTTTGCATCATTCTTCTGCACACTTAAAATTCGTCATGTAAAAAAAAAAAAAAAAATCCCCAGCAGCGTTCAGTTTAGTCGAAGGTCTGGGAAAAAAACAGCCACATTTGACTTTGATGTTTTCATCTCTTTCAGCCAGCTGATTGGCAGTGCAACATTTTAAACGGGTACCTTTTTAGAACCTCGTTTAAAGCTTCATACTAGTAAGCGACCCGGACCCCTCGCCTAAACAACCCCTCTCTTGTGAACGAGCAGGAATAAAGCCCTGGCTCCCCATCCGCCGGCTGCTTTTCCTCCTTTTTCTGAGGGCTTGTCTTCTAGTCTTTCTCTGATGTTGTTGTTTTTTTGTTGGTTTTTTTTTCTGTCTGAGCTCGATGCCTTTGAGCAATCAGAGTTACGTGCCCAAAGGAGGCTGCTTCAGCGTGGATAAATTGGCCCTGGCGGCAGAGCTTGAACCGGTGATGCGTCTCTAACCTTGAGTTCACCCTGTCACCCCAGGAGGTAGCTTGCATCCTCCTAGTTATTCTTGGTTTCCCTCGATGCTGCCTGTGGGTTTCGTGGTGTCTGTAGACCTATACGTGCTTGCAGCTTGCAGGGGATTTTTCTTTTTTTTTTTTGGTATGGGCTGCCTACAGCGTCAAAGCCTAAGCCCCCCCCCTTCTTCCTTTCTGCCTTTCTCTAGAGGAGATCTGATTTCCCTGCTCCAGGCGAGCAGCGAGTACAAGACAAAGTGTGCGTTCATCTTGTGTGTGCTTCGACGCGCGCCGCACGCTCGTGGGTTCGCGCGCACGAACAATCCGGGCCAAGCAGACCTTCCACATCCCCGTTCTGCGCTTTGAAAAACGAGGGAGGAAATCTCAGAGCAGCAGTTATTATTCATCCCTCAAAGAGAACGGGAAAGGGTGGGAGGCGGAGGAAGGGGGGGGGGAGGAATGGATGGAGGGAGGAAGAAAGAAAGAGAGAGCCAAAGAGGAGGGCTGTGTGTGTGTGTGTGTGGGATACATTAACTCTTATCTCACTGTATTTGGCGTTCTGCATCCCAGGATGAGCTCCTTCTCTCTTTCTCTCGCTCCTGCGTTCCTTCCTTTCGACAGTCCCTTCCTTCCGTTGCTTGCCTCTGCGCCTCGGAGTGTCTTGCATTCAGAGCGGCTGGATGTGTGCTCGCGCCTCTGTGTCTGTGTAGGCTGGTGTGTGGTTTGCTCTGCCTACCCTACTGTCTTTTTGTGGTGTTTTCTCAGCTTCAGCAAGTAAACGGAAGCTGAAAGGCAAAATGCAGGGTTCGCGTTCGCATCTTTGAGAATGTCGGGGGCTCTCTGGTTTTTATTGCTTTGAAATTGCAGCTACAGATTTGGGCAAATTTTGTTGACAACCCTTCTAAAAATGTGTAATAAAAGGCTTTTTTAAAAAAGCCTCTTCAGCAGCAGCAGCTTTGCATGATAATGGAACTTACAGATAAATCCAACCTTTAAGTCGTCTGCGTTTGAGTGGAAACATCCGACATTAAAACAATAATTTTTGACGAAATTCTTCTACTTTGTACCCTTCCTGTTAACACTTTATTATGTAAATCTTGTACCAAGTATTCTTCACTTTAAACCTTTCACTGGGCCAAAGCGTGCAGAGAGAGGGATATTTGACCAATCTTGGATATATTCTTTCTTGATCAGCCACCGTCCTGGTTAATAACCATGGAAGAACATTGATTTTCATCATTTTTGTTTCCTTTTGGATCGTTATTCTGCTCAAAAACATAAATCATAACTTATTTTCAATCTTGTATTAAAGGCCACCAAATTTTATTCATAATTCTTTATACTTAAGGTTCCCAGACCGTCTGCATCACAAATCCCTTATGATACTTAACGGTATGCATGAGGTTTCTTATGGCCTTTTCTGAAGCACCAGTGTCCATGCTCTTAGACAAACATTTCTCACCTGCAATGATGGCAACAATTGACCAACCAAAAGGAGTGCGACAATAAAAAAAATGCATTATTTACAAAATTATCTCACACAAAATACATAGCAGTCAATAATTAGAACCAGTTGTCGCTACAACACAAATGGTCACACACCAAAGGTGGTCCAATATTACCATACATTAAAAAGGCAGCAAAATATGGAGAGATCACCATCCAGTATTGCATTCAAAATCATTGCTTATCCACAAGCAACAACACCAAAACTGGGCTGACCTTTTCCCAACTTCCCAAACGTCACAAACACAAGACCAGCACGCTTCATATTGGCACATTTAACAAACACATGGTGGATAATTACAGATTTGCATCTTAAATTTTACCACAACTTTAAAGGATGGTCAAAAATAATGTATTTTTCAAACCGCAACATGGGACCCTATTTGCTTGATTCCTTTCAAATTCAGTTGCAGATACTCAGAAAACAACTAAAGCCAAGATAATTCCCAAAACTGCCTCACAAGATCTGACTGAAGCTCATCCTTGGGCTTGAGTGGTCAGGTATTAATCACCATGCTTAACCTTGTAAGCTTGAAATGTAAAAAAAAAAATGCATGTTGTCTTTTACAATATTTTATTGTTTCAAAACAAACATTTCAGTTTTCCAGGTTTTCATGTACAGGACTGTTTAAAAGAAGCCATTTTGTTTCAAAGATATTTTAGAAATGTTAACTATAAATTAATTGTGCTTTGGTGGAAGGATGATTCATCATTGCAATATGTAGGCGAGTTTTTTTCATACTGATCTTAATATGTTCACATGCTTAAAAACAGGTAACTAACCCCTTAGCATGTCATAAAACTCAATTAGGCACGTTTTATGCTTGAGTATCCACAATGTTATTAAAACTGGAAAATTCTGGACTTTCAGGAAACCTGAATTTAGTCAAATGAAAGGTCTAATTAAGGGGTTTCCAGCAAAATCAGGCGATAATGTGGTTGAATTTTACAGCAGTTGGAATATTAAAACACCCCGCTGATCATCAGGTTGGATATTTCCATTATTTTCTTAACACACATTCTGTAAATCCAAGGGTGCGGCGTCGCCTGTCATGCTCTTTAAGCAGCCAGCTGCACCAAGCCGCACACGGCTGTGGGGCCCAGCTGATATTTGGCGGATATGTGACAACACCTCCTGCCTGCGCCTGAGCGAACGCACTTGTATATTAAATCTCAGGCAGCGCGATCGCTCCACAATCAGTCTTCAGACAGACGGGTGACCTGCAGGCAGCACTGTGTGAGGTACACACACACACACACACACACACACACACAGAGACTGGGCTGGGGGGGAAGATGCAGGCTGCAATTTAAATGCATTTGCCAGCATGCGGGCGGTTTTTGCGGCAACACCAATAACCAAAAACTGTAAACAAATGTAGATTTGTATTGAAATCAAAGCATTTAAGCTGGGATCGGTTATACGCTGATGTTTCAAACTGATGACTTGAATTTGGCTGTTTTGTATTTTTTTGGTAAACACCATTTGTATCTGTTGAGCCTGATGCGTTAAACTACATGTCAAAATCCATAAATAAAAATTGAAATAAAAAAATCAAAAGCATTTAAACTGTAATCTGACCAAAAGTTAGAAATTTAGTGTAAATTAAAACATGCGCAGACATGCATAAGGCAGTGGCATTTGTATACTTGCACGTAAATTTCAAAATTAGATGGTTAAAAAAAAAAAAGAAAAACCTTCCCGGCACACGCATTCACAACCAAACACAAACAGGCGCGCAGCCGCCCAGCTCCCCCTCCTTCTGCTCTTTCAGGCACGTCTTTAAATATTCATCACTCTGGCTGCTCTGAGAGTGCCGTAAACGCTGCCTCACACTCCAGGGAATCGCTAAAGCCTACTCTATCATCTGCTCTCCCTCCCCGCCCTGTGTCTTTCTCTCTCTCCCTCTCTCTCTCTCTGACACACACACACATACACACGCATACACTCACTTTTAGCCGCAGCCGCTCACAAGGATAAACCCATGTGCGGAAACACTCGAAGGCACCGTCGGTGGCGTCAGCAGGCGCACGGTCGCACGCACGAAACAGTGAGACGCTTTCTCAGAGGCCGACGATGGACAGATTTTGTGTTTGTGCGAACGAGTGTGTTTACTGGCTCCCAGTGCCGCGAGTTGAGCGGTGTTGTGTTCCAGGAAACAGGATGTCTCTTTGTTTGGGTTTTATTCTGGTGGTGAGCGCTGGCTGCTTTCGTCCCCCAGGGTCTTCGTGTGCTTCCATCCGCCGTCGCTGTGCGTCTTTGCCCATGCAGGTGTGCCTGTTGGCGTGTTTCTGACTCATTTTTTAAATTTAGTTTTTTCTGAACAATCTGCGAAATGTTCACACATGACACTGACGAGAAGTAGAAATGCACAAAGTGCCTTTTTGTGGGTCTGTCTGGAAAGGGCTTCACGCCCTCGGTTGTTAACCCCATGCTGACCTCATGATCAAATTGTGATCAAAGTAAATGATATACTGTAGATATAGATGAGTTTATTTAGATGTCTTTTCACTCGACATAAGGAAGTTTCTCTTGTCCAGGATTGAAGGGGATTAGTGGGATTTTTTCCACACTTATCACATGCTCTTATTTAACAAAGGGAAGCTTGTTTTGAGGGCCCAGCAGACAACAACTCAACCATCAAAAGAGAGGCATGAACTAGACGATCAAATTATTTTCAGTCGCAACTTTGTGTTATAATGCTTATTAAAAGCTGATAACTCGTACGAGCAGAGCTGTAGCTTGTTTTGGGATGTTGGTCTTGTTTTATGTTGTTTTGCAAATCAGTTCTTTTCCGTCTGAGTAATTTGCCTTTAGCGTGCCATTAAGGCTTTTTGATGTGTTTAGCTGACAGCCGGATAATGGGGAAAAAACAGCCTTTGGTTAAGACGAGTCGGATGAGAAGTTGCACGTTGAGTGAAAACTGGCAAAAACTGGCCCAAAGAACGACAGTGAGAAATACTTCGTTAATGCACAAATATAACAATTTCTCTCTCTATGAACAGCAGGGTTACAGTGTGTGAGTGCTTAAGTTTTAACATTTTATTGCACTGCACAATATGTTATATCCAAATCTACTCTAAATTGCTGCAGAAATGTTAAAACTCTGCCAGCTGACAACAGTGTGATACGCTACTACATGGCTCCTGCTGGACCACAACCTCCAAAATGCTGAGATTCACAAAAACTTGAGACCCCCTCCAAAAACGCTTATAACTGATTATTTTACCAGTTCAAACACCAAGCATACCTTAATACGCATTGATGCGCACAGTGGAAACCGTCTTGGCACAAGCGCAGAAGCTAACATCCTGATTTCCACTCTAGGGAGTACAGCCAGTCGGCGCCAAGAAAAATGAATGGTCCTCCTGGATTGGCTGCTTTGCAAATGCCAGCCAATAGTCAAGTAGCATTCCATCTAGGTATTTCAGCTTCTAAAGTACGTCTTGGTTGAAATAATTTAGATAACACTTTTTGAAAAAAAAAATCTGCATATAGGCAAATTTTCCGCAAATAAGTTGTAGATGTGTTCCACAGAAGAACCAGCGAATAGATGAGACGGTGAATACTGAACCACAAATAGGTGGCGGTCCGTTGTACAGGATTTGTAAAACGTTTACATACGTTGAGGAGTAGCCTCCATATATGGGAGCGCCTTGCTTTGTCACCTCAACACCTAGCAACCCAAGTCATCATATAAACATGATGCAACAAAAGGCTGAACATGTCTTTTCACGCGTTGCCTAGATTTTGCTATATCTAAGTAAGCCGCTGTTGTTTGTGGAAAAGGCTAGTGACTTTGCTGAAAAAGAAAAAAATATGCTAGAAAAATTTCAAGCTATTAAAGCACTCTGGTTGAATCACCTGCTGTCCTTTGGCAAGGCTTACCTTTTCAAAGTTGCTTTTCTTTCTTTGTTTCCATGTGTAAAATGCAGAATGTTGCACATACAAATCCATTTGCACTACATGTTCATATTTAAACTGAGATTTGGCAATGATTTTTAAAAACTTTCTGAAGTTTATGTCTTGGTGATTAAGATAGCTGACGATTCATCAGAACAGTGAGTAAGAGCTCATGTACCCAGGCCCACTATTTCCTTATCTTTATTAGAAACGCAGTAGTAAAGCTATTCTATTGACTTTTATCATGTTCTAGTAATGTTTTCCTGAAACATCTAACAGAAACTGAAAAAAGGTATATGGTCAAGAGAAAAATGGAAAATGGGTTCACAGAAAATATGAGCCACACCAGAAGAATCTGTAGCCTAGAACTGCTTTAGCCATGCTTAACATTGTCATCTTTTGAATTACGATGAAATTGTTGTCACTATTTCGGCCTGCTGGTACCTCATTGGTATCACAGCATTTTTGTGGTTGGAAAAAGCGCTGATGCTTTGGTGTAGAAATTTTTGAATATGCATTGGAAGGTAATGGTGTTTTGGCTGCAGTTTGTGTTTGGTCATTTATGTCCTTATGTAAGTGCCTGTTGACAATTAATCTTATACTATTAAAAAGCCTTTTGCTTTCTACATTTTAATTAGGGATGCACCGATGTGACAATTCCACCAATGTGATATTAATATGGCAGATAACCGATATTTACAGATGGTAAATAATTTTCCCTACCCTTTCAACACCAAAGAAAAAAGCCTAGTGACATTTCAGCAACAAGAACTGCCTTGTTGCTGAAATGTGCTATGCAAATAAACTTGATTGATTGCATCTCTGCTTCATTTAACACTATCCAAACGAATACCACATGACCAAGCCTCTCTCCTCCTTAAATATACACAAACAGCAATAATATGGAAGTAAATACCAATTAATATGAGCACATTTTTACTTGTCGGGCGTTACCTATATTTAAAAAAAGAAAAGACTAACATCAGCCAAACCAGATGTTAATACTGATATATCGTGCTTCCCTACTTTTAAGTGGTTTAAGTTATAATGGATTTGTGGGTTTAGCAGCAGAACTACATGTAGCATCTACGTATCTCATCTTGTTCGGTCAAGTTTATGGAGTGGATGAAGAGGTCTGTAAGAAACGTGCTTATTGGCAATTTAGGAAAAATAAACTTCTTTAACAGAAAGGAGCCTCAGTGATGTGTGAAAGTACCATTCACTCTCCAACAGCCTGGCACCTGCTCACCATGCTGGTTACCAGCTTGATCACACACCACTGTGGGATGGTAGCCCCATTCCTCAACCAGCATGTACCACAATTCAGCCAAAGTCACCCGAAGTCCCTTGTAGGAACAATCAGGTTGTTCCTAGAAGTATTTAATGGAGCCGCACATTCAAATAACGGAGGCCGTCTCTGTGAAATCTTGCTCCGTCGGTGCAATCGACATCCTGAAGGAGTGGAGACACGGGACTGCAGGTTACGGAATCTAATCTTGTTATCTCTCTGCAGTGAGAATCTCTTTAATGATGCCAAGCCATTTTATTCCCAGCGAGTTGCAGCGCCACATCGTCATCACTGCCTACACCAAAAGCTGTTTGAAATTGGCAGAGAGGATTTGGCAAGTTTGTCATGGGTGGAAGACATAGTCAACTCTGCTGCCCACAGATGCAGCTTCCTTATAAATGAAGCACCTTATAAGGTGAGAGAAACAGAGTCTCCAAAATGTGCAATTTGTTGTAGCTAGTTGTAAAATCTGTTTAAAGGCTTTAGACTTTCAAACCTTTAACTTTTGTGTCCGACAGGTTTTATTAGAGGCTGCGTCTCACCTATAGCTTAGACAGGAACCAGCAACTTTTGTCACCAGTATCCCTCGTACATGGAGAAAGCTCAGAGAGGCCGTCAGCAGAATAACTGCAGACGGCACGAGGGGCTTTCTGTCGGAAAATGAGGAAGTAAAAGGCAGTCAAGTCTCGAGAGGAGGAAGTGCAATCGAGTTCAGGATGACTTCTCTGTCTGGCTGCCCTTCCACGCTTCGGGAAGGAGTTGTCCTCCGAGCCGATCAAGTGCCGTTCGCCCGCCGCTCCGAGGATGTTCGGCACAACAATTAGAGGCAGGCGAAAAGGTGAACTCTGTCATAGAGGGGGAGGAGGGAGGCAAATTGATGGCTTGGGTAGTGGTACGGACTGAATGGCAGGGTGGGATATTGGAGGAGATCGGGAGAGGTGGCAAATGAGGGATTTAGCGCAGACTCTGGAGGCCGCCGAGAGACGGGTTCAAAGAGTGACTGACAGCATGATAGATGGAGGGTCTGAATAAGTGAGCGAGGCGCGGAGATGCCGCGCGAGTGCTAATGATTGACTGCGCGCGTACAGTCGGTGGCGGGCCGTCGCTACGGAGAGCGGCGCAGCGCTCGTGCGCTCCTGCGTGTTTATGATCCCTGCATGTGTGTGTTTATTATGGTTGACCATTTGCTCCTGATATTGTATACACAATATCAGGAGCACAATATCATCCCTGTTGCGAAAGCCGCCCGACTCCGGCGCGCACGCAAACCTTGTCAGGCCTTGGACGCACACACATACGCGCACACGCGCACACACACACACACACAGCAGGCTCAGCCAGGCATCGCCCGCAGCCACACTCTCCTTCCCACCGCTGCCTCCCTCATTCATCTTTCATTAGCCTGGCTCACACAGGAGAAACAGCCTGCCTCCCCCCCTCCTTCACCGCACGCCTCCACCCTTCTCATCTAACCTCTTTGCCTTTCTTTCCCCGTCTTGTTTTATCCCCGGTTTTCCCGCTTGTTTGTCTTGCAGCCTCCTATTTTGGAAATCCGTCTTCCTTTGCTCAACCTCACCCCTTCACCTCTTAGCCTTGCTCCTACTCATTTTCACTTCTTCATCACGCTCCCTTCTTCTTCTTTCCTGTGCCGTGCTGTTTTCCCTGACACTCTTCTCCCCTTCTCTCTCTCTCTCTCTTGCCCTCTCCTGCTCTCTTTCTTCCTTTCATTTTGCTCTCCGTCTCTCCCTCGATGGAGGGGAAAAGGCTCTTCGCCTCTAATTGCGGCTGTTCCGTTGCCATGGCGCGTGTTGCTCAGCGCTGCGAGGTGCTGTCTGAGTGGTGTGTGTATGTGTGTGTGCGCACGGCAGGCAGATGATTGCTTGCTGCCAGCTCTCGTTTCCCGGACGCCGATCGTGTTTCTTTGCGGCAGCAGGGAAAAAAAAGAGAGAGAAAGAGAGCGGGAGAGAGAGAGACGCCAGAAATAGCCCCCCTTCACACAGACCCAGTCACTCTCCTCGCTGCGCTGTCAGATACTCACACATGCGGAGGGACGCACACACAAGCTCACGCACACAAGCACACACACACGCACACACTCACTCAGCGTTTCCTCTCTACTGATATTTTCCATGCATGCGATCCAGGTTATGCTGTGTGCAGACACCTCCTAGCACACACACACACACACACACACACACACACACACACACACACACACACACACAGGCATTAATGTGCGTTTAGTTCTGTTTGCACACGTCCAACTTCCTCTGCCTGACGATGAGTGTGTGTGTGTGTGTGTGTGCTTCCTTCGTCTCTCCGGAGGTTCTGTGGGGACTCTGATTTATTTCACCTTTAATGGGAAGTGAAATGAATGTGAGCAGCAGCTGGTCTGGTCCTCGGAGATACCGCGGTACGCTAACCCAGAAAACAAGCAGCGTTGCTCTGAAATGGCCCTCACTCTGACAAGCGGCAACACACGCCACTCTACGCTCCATTGGCTGCACTGTTGGTTTTATTTAAAGCCGTGCGCAGACACTCCGTTAACACCCCTTACCCGCAACGACGGAAAAGCCGTGGGCTCTATCTTTTAACAGGTGTATCACCGATCTCCAACTTTTCGGGTTTGCTTTCTCCACTCACAACTTTTTATAAGGGGAGTTGTTGGGAGGTAAATGGAGACAGATTAATAGCAAATAAACCTTGAAACCTCGACGCTTTAAAAGAGGATAAGGGAGGATTATAAGGAGATTTGTGGACGAATCGTTCTAATCATCTGCTGTTCTGTTCTCCCACAGTTGTCGAAAGGTTTTAAGAGAAAGAAGAAGAAGAAGAAAAGCTTCTTCTTGCTAAGCTTAGTTTTACAGTTGGAGTGCCTCTTATTTTTGATTTAAAAAGAAAATACTAAGCTTTTTAGACTCCCCTCACTTCATCAGATTGCTCTATAGATGTTGTTGTCAGCAAAGTTGCAGAGCCCAAAATCCTCAATAAATAGTGCTTGTGTTTTGCAGAGAAGACCTTGGGCTTGCGCTAACTCAAGTGCATTACTTCACTTAACATTTCAATGAAACCTTTTGGTATAATGTGTCTCTGTTGGTTTGGTTAACATGCTTTAAATAATGAGGAATAAAAAACATGGCATGACAGCATTACCAACAAGTCGAAGCTTGTTGGAAACATTTAGGTTTGATCTCGTGTTGGAAAGATTTATCCACTACACTCTCAAAATAAGTGCAGTTGTGAGGATTGTTTGCAGATTTAATACTGGACTGTGGTAGATTATTATCTAACTTTTATAATTTCGATGTTCTTCTGAGGAAGCCATTTTTTGGTCATCTGAATGTGCTTGGAGTGCTCTCTCTACTGAAATATGAACTCCTTTCTTCCCAAAACTTGAAATGTTCACAATTTCATCCACTTTTGAGGAAAAGCACAAATTGCAGCTGAACAAAAGGAATCCCAGACCATGACGCTGCCACCAACATGTTTCTCTGAACGTGTGGTTGTTTTTAATTTGTGCCAAATGTTGTTTTTGGAGTTGTGGACCAAAAGTCCAACACGTTCAAGATTTGGATGTTGGTTTCCTGGTAGAATACTCTACCTGCCAGAAATGTCTTTATCTCTTCCTGTGGATTTTTTTTCTACCCTTGCCCTGACCCATTCTTTTAAACCATGTGAGATTGCTTTATTTCTTTGGATCCTATGACTTTAGCTGAAGTTTTGTAATGTATGGAAAGTTGTACTCGGATAGCTGAACAGGAGATTCTTTAGTCATATCTTAGTTTAGCAATCAGGTTGTTAAACCTTATTTTTGGCCAAAAACAGATTTGTTTGTCATCTAAGACGTGCAGTAAATGTCACTGCATATTTTAGGTAAGATTTCAAAAAGATTTATTTTTATCTCATTTTATCAGGGGTGTTTACACTTTGTAAACTGCCATATGTCGCATCCATGTGTCGCGTAATCAAAATAATTTGAAGTTTTTGTCATCCTGTGAACTTTGAGACTCACAAACAAATGAACTGCAAATTAAAATGTAAAGACTGAGCGGAGTTTCATGACGTTTGTGGAAAAAACGTTCACATGGCTGTGCTTTTGTCCTGTGCACTCGTTTCTTTTCATGTTAAAAACACTTCTGACTAAATGTCCTGACAGGCGAGAGCTTCTGCCACCTATAAGTACAAAATATTACACACTGATAAAAGCTCTGCGGAGGCTCCCTTGATGTGACAAGAGAAGATCTTTTCAGAGGAAAACTCAGAAATGCCCTTTCCAGTAACTTGCCATGTTTTGTACGCATGTTATTGTGAATATTATAAATATTTGAAGATTTGCACCTTGCTTATTTCAAATTTTCTGTGAAATAATAGCATTTTCTACAATTTTCAAAAACGGTTTTAACAATTAACAGTGAGCTTTAATATCTCATCCTTCCATATTTTTTTTCTTGTCTGCGATGTTGTGCAATTTTGTGATGTTGCCAATATTGCATCCCGAGAGAATAATGGTGTTAACATTAGACTCGTTTTTATTGCTTCAAGTCTCTCAGGATAGACTTGACTCGGGATTTCAGATATTAAGTGAAATATTTTAATTTGATTAATTATTTGAATAAGCCGTTGAGATTTTTACCCCTCAGAAACACACATGCGCATAATTCCACACATTCACAATGCACACACTGCACACTCCCACACAGAAAAAAAGAATAAGTGTAAGCCATTCACACATTTAATAATGTGTTTATTTTGTCCATTACTCATGCAGCGCTAATTATTGTAGCTCAGAATATGGCAGTATAACAACAAACTGTTTCATAGTTTTGAAAAAAAAACAAAAAAAAAAAACAAAGTCATATAAAGTGATGGGCAGCATCAGGAGTTTTACCATAATTTAGGGGAAGGAACTCATAAACGACCTTAAGTTCAACAGAGCTAATTTTGGCAAATGTCAAGGTGAGTGACCCTTTGTCGGTATAGACTGTTATTTTATAGTCACATTCTATGATAAAGATTTAAGTGGGTAAAGATTGAAGTAATGTAATTAATGGTCATTGCTGCAACATTTGAGTAACAACAAATTACGTTCTGCAGCACTGAAATGCAAGGTCAGATATGCAATAGTATGATGCTATTGTGTTAAGAGGATAGCAATGATGTAGCACAATTGAAGTGACTAAAGTTGCTAGATTTCTTACATTTAATATTGGGAGTAATCGTTGTTCAAATGTCCAGTGCCCTTTTGTTTCCATCCATCCATCCATTTTCTTCCGCTTATCCGGAGTCGGGTCGCGGGGGCAGCAGCTTCAGAAGGGAGGCCCAGACTTCCCTTTCCCCAGCCACTTCTTCCAGCTCCTCCGGGGGAACCCCAAGGCGTTCCCAGGCCAGCCGAGAGACATAGTC
>CAEGAF010129456.1:0-15586 GCA_903067075.1 Micropoecilia bifurca
TGTGGGAGGAATGGTTACTTCGACATCCCCAGTCAACACTAACTGCTAAGCAACTAGTGGCTCAGTGTTCCAACATCTGCAAACGGCAACTACTGTCACAACGAGGTACAACACAAATGCTCTGGCAAGGGGGAGGAGCCAGAACGCCAGGTCAGAGGGGAGGTAACTACCCACCCAGAGACTGGGTATGTAGCCCCAGCAAGTAATTTAGTTAAAGCCCCATCACATAGCACTTAAGTAAAAATTCCTTCTATCAAATAAAAATAACAATGTTAATTCAACACTTGAATTATTTAACATTCAAGCTATGCAAATGGATGTTCAATACATATTATTTATTTAATGTTTGTATCTGTATAGCATCTCATTAAATCCCCAGCCTTACAATATGTGAAATCATCAGATAAAAGTATTTAATTTTATTCATTTTGAAGCACTAGTCAAAACATTTGACTTTGACATCATAACAAATTACAAAATCATTAAATGCATACACTGAGAACAGTAACACAGAATTTTTACTAGAACTTCCAAACAATATTGACCCGAGGTCTGCATTCATTTTAGAGAAAAAGTAATGAAAATCATACAGAGAAAGTGGGTAATAACACATCACCAATTCATCATTAAAAATTAAATTAAATTCACTGCACCAATAAAGAAGAAATAGAAAGAAAGAAATTGACATTACAAATGTCAGCCTGATATGAGAAAATGTAGTTGAAAACAAGCCTTAATTTTTGCTGAGCTTCAGTTTGATTTAAGCCTTTTTTCTAACTTCACGAAAAAAGGGTATCATATATATCAGTGATTCTGGTCTGCTGGCACAGCCTGAGGCAAACGGTCCTCAAATTTATTAGTCTGATAGGAATGTCGAGTCAGAACAAGAGAACACCTCATTTTGTCTTCAGCTCCCACCTTGCCGAATGTCCAAGAAGTGTGTTTGCCTACAGGTTCTGCTTCATCACGAACAAGGAGGAAGCACAAACAAAAAGAATGAAAGATCTTGAGCCCATAATATGTGGTTGGTAGCTGTGCAGAAGATGTCTGGTTTTCTTAAAAGTCAGGCTATTTAGATTAAATAGGTGGTTTTCCATCTTAAAGCTTCAGGTTTCATGTTTACAAAAATAAAATAGAATACATTTAAAAAAAATAAAAATAAAGAAACTGATTTTAGCTGTCCCAATCACTACGGTTTTGCAATTAAGGGTTGAGTTATCAGAGTGCAAAAGTGAGAGAACTTTTACAGCCAGAACTACAAAACAAGAGAATGCAATGAGTTGTTGCATTGAAGATTGAGAGTATTTCCCTCAAATACAGAGAAATACACAGTGATTCAATTATAGTGAAAAAAAGTTGGTGGCAAGAAAATAGTGGATAGTAGGTTTGTTACTTTTCTCCCACTTCTTAAATATTAAAACTTTAAACATTTTACACCAGAGAAAGCTGTAGATCATGTGTCCTGCAACACAATTGTCACTCAAGGTTATGAATACATAAAGTAGCCTACTCTTATTAATATATGCCGAGTGAAACAGTTTCACCCATGAGTCACCATGGTCATCTTGACCAAAACACCTACGTATCACTAAATGTATACCTTTTGAGCTGCTGTACCAGCAACAGTAACACAGAAATAAGCTATATTTTCTGATTTGATTTGCTTGATTTGCTTTATAATAATAATGATAATAATGAAAAAAATAATGTGTCATGAAAGAAAAAATCCACATTGACAGTGTTTCAATGAAAGAAAAGGATGATTTCAAAGTAAAAGTTGTAACTATAGAATTATTAAATGCAGCAAATTCAGTGATCCCTGTAATGGTTAATTTCCTTGGCTTCAAAAGAAACTTGTTACGTGTCACCAACACTTTCAGGCAAATGACTGTAATGGCACCATTTATCCATTTAGCCTCATTGAATTCTATGCAATGTTGCTCACAACATGTTCTTCGGCCATCGGTGTGTCTAGATGTGTCAAGCACTTGACTGCATGTGGACCATTGAACAGCTAGTGAGTTGCAAATCTGTCTGGGATTGAATGCTGTTATGTCAAAATCATCTAATCTAAAACTACCTTCTTCTACATGCATAATTTGGTTTTGCCTCTAAATACTGAAAATACTGTGGTGGTTTCTTCTGCTTGCAGAGGGAGTTTACACATGTTAAATTTCCATGTTGTTATTTATGTGGGATAAGCTTTGTTAAAATTGCATGGTCTCTTTTAAACCGTTCTTTTCTCAGAGTGGATTGATGACAAAATATTACACTTGAATTGATTTTACATCAAAAAATGGGTGGATTTCACACAGAGTGATAATTATGCTCGTTCATATTTATAGTGTTTTGCAAGGTTATTAATACCTCTTCCAGTTATTATTATTTTAATTTTTTTACATTTTGTAATCTTACTACCACAATTTCCATGACGTTGCCATGGAGGAAAGATAACCACTTATTCAGCTGTTAAAACTTTTTAGTATATAGACCTAAATATTAGCATTGGCGTCATACAGGGTAAGTAGATGTCCGCACTGTGGTCACCGTGTGTAGATAACTGGATCTGAAAAAAAAAGTCTCAGACTGAAAATTCAGCACAATGGACAGCTCAATGTCAGTCTGAGTCCTGAAATCGCATACAGCAGCTTAATGCCAGTGCCAGATATTTCAGCACCACGGAGAGCTATGCTTTTGCTTGTTTTTGGGAAATGACCTAAAATCTCAACTGTAACAGTATTTTTAAAGTATAGAAATCACATTTCGAAACTACATTCAGTGACCATCTCTTTCATGTGCACTGAGGGGTTTTCTTTTAGAAATTCATAACTTTTCACTTCATTCAAGCTTCAAATTTACTGAAAATGTTCTAAGTTTAACAAAGCTTTAATCTCACACAATTATTGTTATTTTTAAAAAAATAAGTAAACTATCTGTTACGTGTGATTTAGTAATGTTTAATATTTTCTAAAAACAAGTCACGACGCATCAACCTTCAGAACCGTTGCCCCTCTGTCTGACAGAGTCCGGACCCACCCACCCCTTACTGTCTGCCATGACCATCCTCTACAATACCATACTGGCTTCTTTGTACCTCCCCTTTCTCGCCCTCAGTCTGTGAATCCCAGCCTCCCTCTCTAGATATCCATCCCACACCTCTCCGCCCGCAAACGGCTCCTACGGTTGAGGGGGGAAAAAAAGGAGAGAAGAGAACAGAACAGTTTCAAACACGTCGACATAAATATCACTACTCTAGCTCCCTTTCCCCCCCCCCCTTGCCCTCCCGACGGACCTCAGTACTTTTATACATTCAGCGCGCCAATGCCAGAGACCACGCAGAAACGACGGATTTTTTCCTCTTGAGCATGAGAAGGATTGCCAAATCATCCGCAATCCAACATCACCGACTGAGCCACCAGCATGAGCCGTGGATACATATGCTCCAGCAGAAGTTGTTGGCTAGAGAACTAAGAAATCTTGGAGCACAAATACAGCAAAGAGGGGAGAGTCAGTTTTAGGTAAGTGCGGTTCTTCCCGACTTGAACCTCTCACCATAACACGACGGCGTCGTTTTTATACATATATTTTCTGCACATCGTCCGACCACGAGGTTGTGGTTGGGTAGGCAGGGCTTACACTGTGGCACGGTTATGGCGATGTTGCGTGGTCAGCATGTTACCGGGGTGGTCGGCGGTGTCCTTTTACAGGATGGAGGAAATTGCCTCCGTCTTGGTGAAGCTACCTTTAAATATTCGCCCTACGAGTCCCGCCAAGCTCCGCCCGGGCAGAATGTCGCCGAATATCCATCGGGTAAATAATAAAACGTAGACGAGTCTCACACTCTTACAAAGCATCTCGGAACCTTTACGCAAATGAGTTTATCTGACAAATGACTGTGCGCTCGCCACTGCGATGCTGCGGGGCAGCATCTCGTGGAGGTGATGCTGCGAAATCGCCGTTTTTAATAGCGGGGCATGGAACAGTGATCTCATGTTTAAGGCTTGCGTGCGATGCCGCTTCAGCAGACGGAAATCGCAAAGGTAACATTGTGACTGGAGGTGTTGGACCGGGCCTGCGGATCACCGAGCAGTCGGCAACACTGTGCCTGTGCGATCACATCCCGAATGCACTCAGTAGTGGCTTTTGCCATCCATGTTGATCACTTCACTCAAGAAACTGCGCTCTCCATCACCTAAGGCTAACATCAAATGTTGTGATTATTATTATTAATCTGCAACCTCCATCTTCTTTGGTATTTAAAGCCTGGAATTAAGTTAAAGCTCTGCCTCTTTTTTGGTCAGTTCTGGCCTGTCCTGAGCTTTAGAGCACGTTCACGAATTTGTTGTCACCGGCGAGGCAAAGTTGCCGTTCCGTCAACTTGCTGTGATTGCTGTTCCGCCCGGTAACTGCGAGAGGAGCTCCTGCTCTTTTACACCGGCTGTCATTATGTGGCCAGGGGCAAGATAACTCTGTATGATACTGATAGCAACTCTATGAAATTAGAGAACCGGCTTTTGTTTGAAATAAGCCCGGAAGCTTTATCTGCAATTGCTGCAATTCCTATCTGACATTTTCCTCTTAGGAGAGCTGCATTAATATGAGCAAGCGTGACCCAAAATGCAACTTTATACCAGGGGGGCATTTGTTTGAGTTTACATATAAATGTTAAGCCGGTGTTTGAAATTATAAGATTTGTGAGCGCAGGTCAATTTTCTCTTGTCCTTACCCTCCTTTCCACATATGCAGAGCAAAATGCATGAAAATAAGTAAATAAACAAAACCTTCTGGGAGCTGAAATCACAGAAGAAAAGCTGCCTTATCCGGCATGCTTCATTCAATTTGGTGGCCTTTTCAATGGTAAAATGCTGGCAACGTGTAATCACTCCCAAAAGGAAAGCTGTCTAAATCACATTTCCAAAATGAAAATGCCAGCAGTAGCTTAAAGCTATATTTGTGTCATGGCTTTAGATGACCCCATGTTGATCATGCTTCCAGAGGCTGAGACGGGAGCGTGCAGCAGCAGTAGTTCTTCCAAATTCTTTCACAGAGAAAATGTTTTCAAACCATGTTGCTGTGAAAAATAACTACACAGAATTTTACCTACAGTGTATTGCAAGAGTGTCATACCACTACAACCTTTTCCACATTTTCTCTCATGCAATGATTGTGGTTGGAGACTCAGACATGGTAACTTATGGTCGATAAGGACACGTGGTTTTAAATGTTTTACAAATATAAATCTGAAAACTGTGACACAAATGTATTTTCAGATGCCTTTACTTGATACCTAAAAAGTAAAATCCAGTGCAATCAATTACCTTCTATAGTTACCTAATTTGTAACTCCACATAGACTTTAATTAATCTCAGTATAAGTGCAAGAGCTGTAGAGACTCACAGCTCATGTGAGACAATCTGTTGATAGGACAAATATGAGTCATGTTTCAAATTAGGCTTTCTATGGAATCGTGGCAATTAGAAGGTAATTGTTAAAAGAAACTCAACAGCAACGATTCAATTTTGCCGCATGTCATGTAGACACCAAACAGACATTTGGAACAATGCGTCATGCTCCAACAACCCTTTGAGTTTGTAGGGCTAAATACAAAATGCTAAAAGTGTCAAAGAATTTAAACAC
Source organism: Micropoecilia bifurca (assembly GCA_903067075.1). NCBI lineage: Eukaryota > Metazoa > Chordata > Actinopteri > Cyprinodontiformes > Poeciliidae > Micropoecilia > Micropoecilia bifurca. The sequence continues at coordinate 5,638 of CAEGAF010129456.1, forward strand.
ACCACAAAACACTGTAGTGGCAGCATCAGGAAACCTGGGTAGAATACATTTGTTCAGATCTCAAAGTTTCACTTAAGTCCCACTTTAGAATCTGTAGACTTGGAAAAATTGTTATAAGCAGAAGCTCTACAATTTAATCTTACTTGCCGCTGTTGTTGTTAAGAAAGGGGAGTTTAAAACTGTAATGTCTATGGCTCATTGCAAATATACGCTATGATTTAAACATTTTTACTTGCCATATAAAATAAATAAATCAAAGCCTGTACCGTTTTTGTTCCACTTAACATGCAGCACCATGTATTAGTGTTTCACATAGATTTTCCCCAATAATCACTGATATTTGTGGTTATAAAATGAGAAAGTATGGAAAGGTTCAAGGAGTATTTATTCCTTTGAAAGTCATGATATATATTCTGCACATGCTGTCTTTTCAATCTTCCATTTTTTTTTCAAACAGCGTAAACAAACTTTAAAATGGTTTAGTATCAAGACGTGTAGCACCGACGCCGAGCTCTCTCTGCGCGTCCCTCCGTCTAGCTTAGTATTCTTGTGTTGGTGCGTCGTTTTTTATTGGGTGCCGGATGCAGCTGTGATGGCCAGCAGGCTACTCCCCAAGAGTTTTGGAAAGATATCTGTTTTTTATGAGAAACAAACTATGACACCTGACATAAACTCTCCAAAAGCGGCATTTCCATGATATTTTAGAAAGGCAACTGATTTAGTTGACCTCCTTTGGACACCATTTGACCTGTTTGCTACAGCTGAGAGCTATATGAGACCACACGGGTCAAACACTGCTTTGTATTGTTAATAAAAAAATAAATAATTTTGAAAAAGTGTTCTCAGCTCAAGGCTCTTAATTAAAGCCTTTATAAAAATGAACACAAGTGAAGGATAACATTTTTGGTCAACACAAGATTTTATCCATGTTAAGGGTAATTTGGCAAATTTCAAGGAAAGCCTGTGCTTTATTTTTCTTTGCAGATCCCAAAGAAAATCCTCATTTGAATAGAACTGTGAAGTAATATTCATTTTAAAAGGCAGCCATGTTTTTGTTATTAAAAAAACAAGCCAATTAAGTGCTTTTCAAAGCCTAAGTATGTCTGAAGCTTCACACATACTTAAAACAGGCTAAAAAATCACAACAATTATAACTGTATAATATCAACAGCTTGAAAATGTAATATCTCCATTCCTTCACCATGTCTTTTTGTTTTTCATTTACACCAGCTGCTTTCAGTTTGAATATTTGTGAATGAACTAATCCAAGCAGTTGGAGCTAAACAAATCTCCTTATTCTGACTGACATGCATATTCATTTTTAGACCATACATTTAAGTTGCTACATCTTAAAGTCTGACAGAAAAGAAGTATTGAAAAGTCAGAAGAAAATGCGATAAAATATGCTAAGGTAGTTGTTGGTTAGTTTTACTATGCCTTCTTAAGATTTGTGCTCACCTGTGCTTCACATGGTAAGCCGACTGCTCCAGCATGATTACTTGGCTAAAAATGTATCAGTAGATGATTTATATTAAAAAAACAAATAAAACAAAAGGTCTTCCCTTTATATGAATCCTGTGTGCTTTTGGGACACTTAGATTAGGGAAACACACTCACATATCTTTACCCAGCTCTTGATACTTGCCAGGTATGGAAACTCTGGACTGAAAACTGACACTAAACTGAGCCTCTGCCTCCCGGACCTATTATGTACTGCCAGGAAACTCAAGTCATTAGTGCTCAAATATGATAACGCTCACAACACAGAAGTAACTACAGTCATTTATCTTGCCTGACACCTCCTTGGTTTTGCTGGCTTAGTGACAGCACTAGTTATGCACTTATTGGAATAATTTCACCTCACTTTACAACGGGGAGTATGATGTCTTGATGTTCCGGGGTCTACCCTGGTGGACAATTATAGACAGAACCGTACCTTTGTTTTCCTCTTCTTTGCTTCTCCTGCTTACTACAGCAATAAAAATGTTTATCTACTCTTATACAAGTTGCTTTTGATATGCTTGCATACAAAAAAATATTTTCTTCACAATTTTTTCACAATGAAGTTCAACTTTGATATTTAATGTTTTTAAAATCAAATTTTCTTTCTAGTACAGAATAAGTATTCTAAATACTTGTTTAAAGCTGTTTCCTTCATGTGTGTAACCTGCATGTTTCAACAAAACTGTGCCAACAAAAATGTTATCTTTGTATTTTTTGAAGAGCTCTCTATCAATATATTAATATGTGACAAGTACAACATAATTAAAGTGTTGCTAAAGGTGCATTTATTATTATCCTAATATTAACAATGTATCAGATGACTGGACTTTATAATGTGAGAGAGATTCTATGGTAATGAGGCAGAGAGAATTACCAGCAGTCTCAGTTTTCCTCTTCTCTGTGAAAGTCACTGATTCCTGATGTAACAAGAAAAAAAACAACAAAAAAACCCCATTAAAAAGCGGCATAAGCTGCACTTGTTTAGCAATAAACTCAAGACTTGAGTTTATGGCTTACTAGTAATAAAAGTTATTTTACTGGACACTTAAGGAAAATTTGGGAAATGGAAATGCTAAGTTTTAATATGAAAGCATTTTCTTCAATGACAATTGACACCCGTAGCAGCTTTAGATTTAAAATGATCTTTAATTAAACCTCAAAGGCTTCTGATAGTAAATGTGACAGGCATTTTAAGAAGATGATGAAATAATTTAGATGAATAATGTATATTTTTAAGTTTTTACTTGCATCAAATAAAATAACAGCATGTCAAAAGTTAGTTTTCACTTCCTAATATTCAGTAGAGACAATCTGAACTGTTCTTGATTTTCTAGCTGTCAGGTAGACAAGGAGCACTTTCTTTAAAATGCCACTGACAGTGAACTCATACAAAGAAAATACAGAAATGTATAAGTCCTACAGAACAACTAATTTCCCTTCCGCACATGTATTGATGCAACAAAGTTGTTTAAGGAAGGATAAGACTTCACAATGGCATATTGTGGGGTCATAATCAACTCGTTAGTACAATTGGCAAATATTCCTCTCACATTTTGCTTCAGAGCATAAGTCAAGAAGAGTTTTTTTCTTCACTTAACTGTCTTTATAGAAATTGGCATCTTTAAAATGTGAAAAATCATGGGAAGATAATCTGTCTAAACATTTTTAATTAGGACTCTTGCAGAGAAAGTGTTACTCTTTCCAGGCTTCCCTGTGATGACTAAGAAGTGTGGAGTACTTGCTACTGGAACATATTTGGTTCCTGTAATTATTTCTTAATAATGAAGCAACTTTTTCTGTAGTATTTCAGATCATCTGGGATTTATTATATGCCGCTTGGATGAAAATGTGAAGTGGGCTATTTTTATTACATACAGTATGCTCTAATTTTGAAATATTAAGCAGCTTAGAAGTTATTTTTTTAGCAAGTTTGGAGGCATAAACTGACCCGTGGCCGATGTGATGCGGGTGACTCAGAGGACTGCCGATCGATGCCAGGGGCTCCCAACATTAGTGACCTATATCGCTGTTTAGGGCAGTAGCTGTCGGCAAAGCTGCAAACAACTGATCAGATTCAAACTGGAGTCGAAATAATATTGCAGATTCCAGAAAAAGCTTCAATATTTTGGCAAGGACACATTCACCCCCCCAAAAAAATGTTTCCCTTGGCTTTTTAGAGACTTTTGGATGAGTGTAGATGTAAATTTATTGATGATAGGCGTTAACTTGTAGCAATGCCAGTATGTCCAGCTACATCTTTAAGTCAGTCTGTGGGTGCATGTAGCTTGTATGCCTTCAGGTATAAGTTACCCATACAGTTACAAAAGGGACAAACATTAGCAGTGAAAAAGAAGTGTAATTTTTAATTTTTATTTTTGCAGACCAGGTCAACGCTGCACTCTGCTATTGCTTCACTGCCCAGCCTCCATTTTTCTGGCATTTTTAAGCGTCCTCACTTTGTCAGGTTGGTCATCTCGCTGTATCCTTAACTATTGGCCAGATAGTTTCTCCTTCAAAACATGCTATGCATTATCATCCCTTCTTCAGCAAAGCTTATCATAATCTAGATTAAAAACTGTTAAAAATACTTCATAAACACTTTAAGTTCAGTTACAGCAGCTCTAGTAATGTTTTGTGTTATTTTCTTTTTTATTGCTCTGTACTTATTAAACACTACTGGGAATGTTGTGCTGTTTAAGCTATTTTTTCTTGTAATTCTGGCATTTATAACATTTGTAGCATTACATAACCATGTCAACAGGAGAGTTATTTACACGAAGGAAAGCTGATTCCTTTTTCAAAGTCTTCAGTAATCCCAGAGATAAGACCCTAAATCTGCACAAGTTGAAGATGAAGTGTAGTACGAAAAAAAAGAAAAAAACAGTAAGGAAGAAGCAGCTTTTCCATTTCTTTGACTAAGTGTCTTGGAAAATTAGAAGTTTGTGATAAATATAACAGCCAAGCTAAGAGAAGAAGAACTTCAAAGCAATGAATGAGTAATATGTTTTTAATATTTAACCTTATATTAATAATTTGTTATTGTCTATGTGAATAAAAGTAACTGGCAGGCGATGTTTTGGATGTTTCACTGCAGAAACAATTGTTTTGTTTCTTCTCCTGATCTGTTAAAGAAATGCTTTGTCAGAGCAGCAGCGTCTTTCTGCCACAGATCTAACCAGCTAAGCAAAATGGGGCATAATTTGTGGGAAATGTGCCTGATTAGCACTGCATACTTATACCTCAACAGCGTTGGTGCTGTTAAAGGCGTTGCGCTTGTGACTCCAAAAGTAGCACATGAAATGACCTGACACAGCACTTTCACAAAAGTACCCACCTATAGATTTTTTTTTCCCTTTTTATGTACCTGACCTTGCTTGTGTCTATATCCGTGTGTGTCTCTTGCACATGGAGCATATTTTAAACGGCTCAGGCTGAAAATCTGCCACAACAGCAGACATGTATATTAATTAGAATTCTAAACATAGATGCCTCATGTTCACTAATGCCAGTCCGGCATGTCCCAGTGGGTGAACCAGGAGCCCATTAGCATTCCTTGTACGTGAGCTTGTCTGCTTAAGCGCCACATCTTGTCATACGTAGCTTGAGAAACATTGATTGACCAGAGGTTTCTTTATACCTGTGATCGCCGGGCATTGCATTCAGAGCCTTTAGAGCTTCTGCTATGTAGTCAGATACCTTCAACTTTCTTTCATTCTCTTTCTCAGCTTCATGTCTACTTGTACGTCCAACAACATTGCACACTTTTAAATAAAAAAGAGAAAAAGTACTTTAATATTTAACTTTTTTTTTTACCTCTTTGAATGTGGCTACATTTCCAGGGCTACTTGAGTTTTGAAGGCAAGTTAATCTCACAGATTATAACATTCTTCAAGTTCTCGCTGAATGTAAACTAGTTCAGCCTCAGGATGAAGAATATACAAAAAAAAGTAAATGAATAAAACATCACCTCAAAAATAAAATACAGCTTTCATTGCCTTCCGTTTTAGTGATCTTTATGTTCTGTGTTTATGATTTAGACAAGAATAAATTGCCCTGTATGCAAACCATAGTCTTATCATTTGTAATGCACATTTTGAAATGCACAAACAAGGGACTACCTGGAAGAAACTATTTTCCAGCACAGTTTCCACTCTAGATGGGTTGAAGTTCTTCAAACTTCACTTTGAACAGAGCCAGAAAATGCATGCTCAAAGCAACAGTCCCTTTGCGGAACAGATAAAGTACATCTGAGCTGATCTAATGCTCTTTAATGACTATGAAAGTAGCAGGTAACAAATGTGAAGACAGGTTGAGGTACAGTCTGTAGCTAATGGTTGTGCTTGGAACAGTCATGCCATTTACTCATTTGATTCCAACTGATGATCTGAGTTACAGGCCATATACCCCCTGCTCTTGCCTTATGTTTCCAATCTCCTCTACTCGCTGTTGTCTGACTGTATTTGAAAGCATTTCAACTAACAAATATTATATAAGTAAAGACATTAAAAAAAGTTTGATATTAAAAATGATGCCTACCTATTTACGCTTGTATTGTCTGCTGACATTGCAAGTGAATTAAGAAATCAGGTGCTGCAAGAAAATGACTAAACTGAAATCAGAAAGGCACATATTAACCTGTAGTCGTTTTTTTGTGCTTGTAATGATAACCCAAATGTAATATCAATGGAGTCGACACTTGCTTTCATTTCTTTATAATTCCAGATCCACTGCAGTTTAGAAATGCAGTAGAGGACACTCTCCTTGAAAAATGTCAATTTCATTTTCAGGAATTTGGCAAAGGTATTATTTTCGTCTACTGAGAGGACCAGCTGTCTTAGTAACTTAAGATCAATCCTAAACAGCAGGGACATTTTGGAGGAAAAAAAAAAAGGTTAGATCAACTGTCAGAACAGTCTCTGAAGGTCTGGGTATAACAAGAAGTGCTTAAAGCAAAAGACAAACTTAGAAAAATAAACAATAGGAGATGTCTCACATTTGCAGTGCTAAACCAAGAGAATTCTTGCTTTTATTTATGTTTCAACTTTTCCATTTGTATGTTTTATGAACAAGAACATTTCTTAACGCTACGCAGGCAAAGATTTATGTTGGAGGAAAGCTGCATTTTTTTTCACCATTATATATTTTAGATCTACAACACAATTTATTTGTATATGGCTTAAAATCAATAGTAATGAAGAAGGTCAGAACTGTGCAAAAAATTTACAATCCAGCTGTACTTTTAAATTAATGTAGCTACATGTTAACCAGGAAACACTTAATTAATTTATGCTTCTAAACAATTTAGGGCCATCCAGCAAGCAAACAGTAAAACAGAGTAGATAGAGTCGATTTGATTTTTTTCTCTCTCAAAAACAGTGTCACTTAGTATGTGTAACTAATTTCAATTGCAGATGTTGCCATTTGGTTAGGCATAAAATCAGAATGATTTTGTTAGTTTATTTTGTAAGTGTGGTGCGGCCACTACAAAAATACTTATTGATCTGTTCTCCAAGATATAGAGGGCCTACATCTGCCTGGCCTTAGATGGCACATTGAATCTGTTGAACCAGGGAGTCTGGACAAAATGGCCATTAATGGCACCACCACTGTGATACTTTCTGGAAATTGTTAGTGCTCATTTGCTCCTGATGAAGTGGAGTAAAACAAAATAATCCCCCCTCCTAAGCAGATAATGGTAAACCGGGACACACTTTCATTTGCTATAAATCAAGAGAAATGACTTTTCTGTATCATTATCAGGACAATAAAGTTATACTCATGGCCCATTAGTTGGGGTGGATTGAACCCATCTACACAATAAGATGAAGCATTCCATAGAAGGACTGTGGGTGATTGTAATGTCCAGGGTTTCATTATCACCCACTGACTGAACTAAATATTCAGATTATTTCCTGTGAGGCGACAGAACTAACGCATGTTACTGCAGAAGACTCTTTCATGCTCTGTTGGACTCAATTCACATCATGTTGTTTTCCAGTGTGGCTGTTTGGATTATTAATGAACAATGGCAGTGGACTGCCACTTGGCAACCTATCACAATTGCCTGGTGGAGAGAAGAAACCCCTCCAGCTGCTTCCCCGCCCTCTTCCCTTTCTTTTTAATTTGCCACTGCCTCTTACATTGCACTTGTGTGGTGTCTAGTGGACAGGGATGCTTGCTATGCTTTCTCAGAAAGGTTATAACCCTGTAAGAGATCAAAGACACAAAAAAAGCGCCTCCCTGTCTTTGCTAGAGATTTTACCAGAATGTAGTTCTGCTGCTCTGTGAGCCGTTTGTTCTCCGGCTACAGCTTCTCCTTGTGTCTAGGACTGTATATTCCACTTGAAAGTAGGAACAAACAGAGGGTGAATAAAAGCTCCAAGTCACTCAATTGGCCCTGAATTGCCCGAACTTAACTGCTACATCAGCAGTACAAAAAGTGCCTGGCGTGGTCAACTCTTTTTCCTCAGTTTAACTTGCTCAGCCCCTCACATTGACACCAGGGCCAGGTGGATAGGGACGAAGTGGGAAGAGGGGGGGGGAGCTCGATTTATCAGTAATTATGGAGTGCTATTTTCTCTGTCTCCCATCCATGTCTGCCCTGGGAAGCAGTAGCCATTCTTTAATCTTGACACCCGGTGATCATGTAACACAGAAAAGTGCCTATTAGAGGCGGCGAGAAATTGGAAAGGGGCCTCTCTCTTGATCCTCCTTTAGGGGAGCTGGGGTGACAGAAAGATGGAGTATGGGAATACATGAGTGAGGGGTCGACACGAGATGAAGGCTGAGGGAGTGAGGACAATTACAGAACTCGTTTTCAAAACTCCAGAGGTTCTGTAGGAAAGTGGGGTTAAGGGAGGGGAGAGGAGCTCAACATCTTTTTTTTTGAATATAAAAAAGAAAAGTCTTGCCAAAGGACATGTGGATAATTTGCCTTCTGAGATGAACTAAAACAAGTGTAATAATGTGAAATTCAGTTGTAAAGCAGGCCTTCTTACTGTTCCCTGTAGGCTTGCTTTGTGCAGAGTCAAACACAATCCAGGCGATGTTGAGTGTAATTATACGTTATAATATAATTGCTCATCATATAATATAAATCAAGTGATGGAAATACAAGCAAAGGTAACATCAGCATTTAAATGTGTACGTTCACTCTGACAGTCAAAACAGTGCGAGGGTCTTTGTAAGGATACGTCTATTTTGACGTTTGGACCCAAAAGCCCAAATGGGTTAAATTCCTTTTTTTATGTCTATGAATGAAGACACATCAGTTTGTTCTCTTTTCAAACACTTGAATATGTGATACACTTTCTGCCTTCCATCAAAATGCAGAGGCAATGGAAATGCACATTGACCGAGTCTCTTAACATGAATAATTTGTTTTCTCAATTGAGTGCAGTGCTGCCAATGTTGTGCCAGTTTGGCGCCTCACTACATTAACACTCCTCTCCGCATATTGGAGTAACATAAGAACACTGAGTGCCAAAATTTTATTTTGATCCACCTTAAATGGTTTTCTTTAGACAAGAACGGACGGAGTCAGATGCACAGCGTAACAGCGCAAGTGTGTGAACTATGAATAATCACAGAATCACAGATTAGCACAGTGGGCCTATTTGTTATGCTGAGATGCAATTTTCGCATAAGAAAGCCCAACAAAATCCGACAAGCATGTCTGAGCCAGACAGGGAAATGATTTGTGTTTCACTCAGATTGGTGTTTAAATCAAAGTGCTGATGGTGTGCTGACTGCATGGGAGAAGAGACGCACTGTTCACTGTACACACAAAAGTATCTCATGCATTATTTAATCAGCCTCTGTAAATAGAAAGCTATTGTGAACCTGTAGTAGCATGAGTTACTTTACTACGTAGGAATTATGGAGACAATGTGAAGGTTCTGCCAGAGTCCTGAAGGACAGTGAGGGTCAAACTGTTTTTAGTGGTCATTGTTTAATCTGCGACATGGTTGTTGGTCCTCAAATTAGACTTTTTAAGAAGAAGTAATTCCTAAATAAATTACATTTCTTGAGTGCAGGCAAGGAATGGTGTGATATTTTCAATGTGATAACTTTGTAAAAAAAAAAAAAAAAGAAAAAAAGTTTTTTTTTAACAAAAAACACAATTTCAACTAGTTATTTGGATATAGTTGAGTTGTTTTTCTTGTAAGCCAGGAACTTGTAGTAGACTCCCTCCAGCTGACTGGCAATGCTCTGCTGCAGGTGCAGTTCTGTTATTCCAGGCAAAATACAACCAAACCAAATTTTTGTCACTCTGACACTTTTTCCTGCATCTCTTTTGATAGAAAATTATAGCAATTTCCAAAACACAATTTAATAACAATGTGATATGTCTTCTTGGATGTGGGTTGTAATACTTTACAAATATATCAAAAATAATTATTTCAGAAAAAAGATATCATCAAAGTTAAACATTGAATAATTAAAT
>CAEGAF010129459.1:0-115182 GCA_903067075.1 Micropoecilia bifurca
CAGACAGGCTGAGAAATGAGATGCAGGTGATCGGTATCGGTAACAGAGCCAATGATCGGCCGATCCCGATCATCACCGATTTCATGAAAATCGGCCGATTATGATCGGTGACCGATCGATTGGCACACCTCTAATATATATATATATATATATCCCATTTATCACAATGGGAATCACAGTAAAATGACTAACCGGTTCATATTACTCGCTCAAACAAACCGCTTTGGTCAATTTGCAAATTCCAACATAAAATATTAAATGTTTCAAATTGTAAACAAAGGGGTTTATGTAAAGACATGGATGTAGCTTTGCTCAGATTACTTTATCTCTGTGCTCTTTTGAAGTGAAAGCCCTGCTCTTCATTTTCTCGCAGCAAACAACCCTTGCAGTGTTTTCTCTGATATGTGAAATTGCATATCTCTTTGATCCATAGCGTTTTGGAAAGGATGGCACTGAAGCGCTGTTGAGGCTTTGACAACGGCTTTCATTGCTGCTGGAAATGGAGAAGCTGGGCACAAGGGGTAAGCACTTGAACCCAATTCAAGTAAGTAGTGAACCCATAAAAGCGAAATTTACCTGACGTTGGACCTCTTTGCCATTCCCATTTTTTTGTACATCTGGTTAAATACCTTCTTAATTACAATTGAAAGCGGATTATAGTGGATAGAAGTGATGGATTATCAAACAACCGCCGGTTTCAGTTCTGATAGATGAGGAAAAACTCTTAAGAACATCATGAAACAATGAAAGCGCAGGCTAATCCAAGCAGAAGCAAATGGAGGGAACATACTGTGCAGTTGGAGAGGCCTGAGACAACAAGAGTCATACATATTTTTAGCAAAACTGCACTTTAATGTTTAGTTACTACAAATGAGCCAAAACATTTTTTTAACTCAAAAACATGACAGGTTTTTGAGTTAGCATCCAAACACTGGGATTAGCAAGTTTTCTGGGGGAATCCTTGTTTGTCATACCAAAATCTAATGGAACATATCAAGAAAAACTGAAAAACGCTTTTAAAAGTTAAATGTAGATTAATTGGTGGACAAGGTTTCCCTCTATTGCTACAAAATGTGTAATTTAGGCTGAGAAATAACTTAATAATGGTTTCTACAGTGAGCTAAATGTGGGGATCTAACTTTGGATTAGTACTTGATTTAAAAAGCAGGTGTTTGAGGAGCTTGTTTTGGTTACTGGGGTTTGATATTTTTACCCAATATTAAAACTCTTCATACGAGAAAACATGCAATATGTTGAAGGTTTGAGGTTTATCTATTGATTTAGTGACACTGGTTGTTTCCCTGGGATCTCCTCTCTGACTCGGTTATGACATAGGAAGAACACAACTGAGGACAAAAACCGTAAAGCTTAACTTCTAGCAAGCCAGGGAACGTTGTTGAAATTCCTACCAACTGTCTCGCCATCTGTTTCCAAGCAGAGAGCTTCAAATTTCTGCCGTGGTGTATGACTAAAAGGATGTTGCTACTGTTGGCTGTGTGTGATGGTATTTGTGAAAGAAGTGCTGTTCTCACCCGTTTGGGATTGTTAATTGCTAATGTCTCTCTAGAAGGTCTGAGAATCATTGGGATATTTTTTTATTTTAATTATCGGCATTGGTGCAAATTAGCAGAAATGTATGTGAAGAAAAATAATACCTGACAGTGCATTTGTTAGCTTTGTTTTCCCCCCCTCATTTTGGTTAAAATATTAAATGCTACGTTATTGTAATGTTGCTTTTGTTCCTCAAAGGTTTATTTACGTAATCTCAGACCTGTTGAGAATATTTAGTTTTCCAAATATTTCCAATTTCAGAGCTGAAAGAGTCTGTACTTAATTTTTACCACATAGATAAACAAATTTGGGCTCAAGAAACTATTTTCAAGAGTAGTTTTAATAATAAGCGTAGCAATGGCACCAATCAGTCAAGCAGTAATTGAACCTGACCAATTTTCTCATAATTAGCCCTTTCCAGGTCAAATGCAAAACATTATGCTTTTTTCCCCCCCTGTTTATTCAATTTAGCTGAATTGAAAATCCCAATTTTTCCATACTAACTCAGGGTCAGTAACCCAAAATGTTGAAAGTCATATTGGACCAAAACCCCCCACCAAAAAATCTGTCTGGAGCCGCAAAAATTAAAAGCCTTTCATAAGGCTTATAATGAAGGCTGTACGTGTCAATATTAGCTCTGATAGCCTACTATCAAAAAGACTTAAGTGTACATAATGAGCAATCATGATTAAATGTTTATTTTCTCTGCAGTGCGTCCTGAAGGGAATGACGCACCATGTGACTACTCTGTTTTATGATGGCGCTTTAAGTTTAACTTCCATCACAATATTAATGTATCATCTTCCGTTGCATTGATACAATTAAAGAAATGCAATAAACAAATCAGACTTTTGATGTTACTTTTATTTTGAAAATTCGACAGGGAAAGATGGTAAGTTTTTCCTTTTGGAAATCGAAAAATCTGCTCCCAAATGCAGTTTGCATAACAACGATCGCACCTTGTAAATAATCACCGTTAAGTGTGATCGAAAAATAAAAACTACAAGACAGACCGTGCATATCGTGCCTCTTATCTGAGAAACAAACAGACTGCAATAAAACACAGCCTGCAGTTATAAAACAATAAAATGGCGTCTTTCGAAAAGGTAAAGTATATAAAATTAAATTAAAGTTTGATTTCTGTGCAAATGCCAAGCACGTCAGTGCAAGGGTAAAACGCAGAAGCATACGCTTCTTTTTTGACACGCAACCAATGCAGCCGTCCTCAGATCTGAGCAACAAAACACAATAATATCGCTAAGTGTCATTCCAAATATATACTGACAAAAATCACCACTAAAAAAAAAAAAAATCTGTCTTCCTTTTGAAAAAAACTGGCAACTGTTTGCTCTGCTGGTTTGATTCCCTGCTTGTCCTCAGGTCAAGCAGGGACCTGAGTACAAGTAATTCATGATCCAAGGATGGAGGTTTGTTCTATCGGAGATCTCAGTGTTTGTGAACCTGAATTTATACTGTATAAACTAGTCACCGTACTAGTTTATATATTGATGATTGAGGGGAGAGAGAAAGACAGGTAGTGGCTGCTAAAGTTAGGTCTCATAGTATGATGTTTAATTTTTAAAGCAAACATTCACTTTCACCTTTCTCTTTCTCGCACACGTGGAGATAAAATTAGCCCATCCTCTGCACACAAACTGAATAAAAGTGCACCTATTTCTGGAAAATATTGCAGTTTGTAAACACTTTTATTGCTAGATCTAGAGACTTTGTGGAAAATGTTTTCACGCCTTTTGTTTTTTACTGCAAACATACAGTCAAGCCTTTCTGTGGGTGAAGGTTTCTCCGACTGGTGCTCTAAGCACCCACAGAGGACATCACACCCATGCTTCAAGATCAAAACACAGAGAGCTACACCAAGAAAAAGTGGCAGCTGACTTCAGCAGTTTGTCTACTGAGTGGCAGAGGGGACAAGGAGCAGCACGGCAGCTGACAGGGACATGAGTGTGACTGAAAGGGGAAAAAGAATCCCTTAAAACGTCTCTGGGCTGCCGTGAAGTATTATCTGACTTGGTGGGAAATATTGCAAAATCTGAGTGGCAAAAACGATACCTGACACAAACCAGTAGAAAATGCATCCCGTCTTGTTCTGTCATGCCACACAGTGCAGACGTTCTCTGCATACAGAGGTGACACATGGATGTTTTAACTTTATTCCATCCTTGAAGCTGATTGATTACATTTCTGGTAATTGACATCAAATGTAACTCTCGAGTTTTTCCCCCATGGCTGTTCTCCCCGCCTCACTAAGACTCAACAAACCAAATGGATAATCTTGTGGCTAGTTGAGGTTTCTGGTGATGTCGCTCAGGGAGGGTTAGGAGACTGGATCAAAGATTTTACACAGGAGTGTGGGTTGTTGCTTTATACATCTGTCAAAACAAGAACTCTGCTGCTGGCAAATGCTCACCATCCGAGGAACAGCTTTGAAGTAAACCTTTTACTTTTATGCTTCAGTCGACTAGCTTTATTTAATTACTAGAGTTGGGATAGAGTTCTTAATCTTTTCCTGTAATCTCAACAGGAAATTATCGACATCCCTGAATACCTACATGTTCTTCTAGAGCCCCAGACGTCCTTTTTACTTGATGAAATGTCAACTATAGTTAGTTTCTCGTGTTTTGAAAGAAACCAAAAACTTTAGTTGGCCTCTGATAAAACACATTTGATTACTTTGCAAATATGCTTTCAAATCCAACTTTCTTTTGTGACGTTTAATTTATGCATAGATAAGAAGTAGCAGATTTTTTAACTTTCAGAAAAGAGCCCCTATATAAACTAATTTGTCCAGGAATGTTGTGTAAAAACTGACCTTTTTCGTCAAGTGACTGTCTACACTTCACCAAATCACACGTGGCAGGTATTATTTTCAGAATGCCAGCTCAAAGATGAGGCATCGTTTTGTGAGCAGAACATCATTCAACGACAAGAGAGCCTAATAATTGAAGACATCTTGCTTGGATTTGTCAGTTCCAAGGAGGTCCTGCTTTGTTGCATGGTTCATAAAACACTTAAATCCCGTTTGATTTACTGGGAGCTGCAACAGCTTTTGGCTGAACCTTCATCAGTCTTCCTGCTTTGCAGGTCCATGAGCACTGAGGGATCCTGCTGAGAACGGTCAATCTGCCTCTCACTACTTTTATGGCACTTGCATTCCAGGCTGCAGGAAGCCAGAACTGTTCTGATGTTTCAATCTCCATCAGGTGAAAAACCAAAACGTTGAAGCTGAATTGGACAAAAATGTGTCCATTAGTAATCTTTGTGAGATGAAGCAAGGATTTATTTTGGTAAAGCTTTCATGACAGTTCAAAACAGATAAGATTATTTTTCTCTATACCAAACATAAAAAACATAACCCCTGTGGATCAGTCAGATTTTATGAAACCTTTTCATATTTTAAGTGATTTTAGTAAGTTTTAATCGTGGGGCTCTATAGCATCTTGTTTTATTTTCCAACTTTTTCCATTTTCTATTTTTCTGAATTCCACTTAAACCATATTTATTTACCTAAAATATGTGTAATTATGTAGTGAATGAAAAATAATTCAATATATCAATAGCCAAAGAGGTTGGCATTAAACTTTTTAATGTGAATGTTTGGCACAACATTGAGTGCTTTTGAAAGATATTTAAAAGAATATAATATCATTTTATTTAGACACAAAGTATTACACATTATTTCATATTTTAAAAAAGAAAATATTTAAAATATTTTTTGTTCTGGCAGAGCAGGAGTAAAACATCTGAGCTATTCTGTCATTTACTGATAATCTATCCATTAACTGCTTAGTAAAATTAAAATAGTAATGTTATATTTTAAATTACAGATACATTTCAATTCAACAGGATTAGGGTTTTTGTTTCACTTTTGATAATACATTTTAAACAGAAACCGACAAACCTACTTTAGTACAGATAATAAAACCTGATAGGTTTAACTTGCAGACCAACTCAGGGTAAAAAAAAAAAGATTTACAATGTCTAGCTTGCAGGTGAGAGAAACGGAAACTAAAACGGGAAAAAGATGCTCACTGTATAATATTTTGCACTGATTTGTTGCAGCCTTTCAGATTTCTTTCCAAGAAAGAATATTTTGACTTGTAGGGAAATGTCCTTGGTTTCTGCCGTTATGTTTCATATTTCAGGGCTTTTTAGTGCAGATGTTATGTGGTATCATTCGTTTACCAGATTCATTTCATCTCATTTTCAGCTGAGCCTCAGGTTTGCATTCACACACAGAGGAATGTGTGATAGTGTTGTGTGTACACAATGGGGATGACCTCACCGTTTTCATCTTTGTTGAAGCTCAGCAGGCTGTAAAACAATGAAATCTGTGTGCCCCACTTCCCACCCTGCTCCTTCTTAAAGGGTACCTGTCCCCACCACAGAGTTGTACATTTACTTCCTGGTTTAGAAAGGTTCCTAAAATATTTACTGAACTAGTTAATGATCTTTTGAACAAGAGCAATTTAAAGTGTTTGGTTTCAAAGACTGACGCAGAGGAGAAACAACCTCCACCTGCTGTCCTAACTGTGGTGAACTTTGAGTAGGTGAGAACGTAAACTTTTGCTTTGATCGTAAAGACTTGCAAGTATCCGATTCCTTAATATGTATTTTAACACAGCCCTTTTGGATTGCTGGACTTTGGAAACCCCAGGTCTATATTTTAGTTACGTTAGGCTTTCCCCCTCCTTTTTTGGCTCAGAGTTTTGCTTCTGCTTGGTTTTTCAGTTAGAAAAATAACTAATATTTAGCTGCACCACCTACTAATGCCCATAAATTCATGCCCAGTTACAGATACTACAGTAATATGTACTTATATTTATTTATTTTTTTAAATAAATATCACATTAACACAGATTAGTAGTTTCTTCTGGTTATATGAAATCCAATATTAGTTTTTAAGATGACACATAGCAATTTGCATGCTAGAATTTGATATCAATAGCAACAAATTAACATTTTTCTCTCTCCTCTCTTTAATTGCAATTCTTCAGATTCATTTGTGACCTTTAATACTTAGGGAAATGCAGTGGATCCCCGCTTATTCCTGCTTTCAGTTTTTCAGGTTCACCTGTAAGCAGATTTCTCTTTGTGTTTCAAAGGGGTATTTTTGGGAAGAAAATGCCTCTTTAGGAGCTGAAATACCTGAATGTGGTGCTGTTTCACACACTATTGGCTGACGTTTGCAAGAAAAGCCAAAGTAAGAGTGCATCGATTATCAGTACTTTTAAGAGTGGCAATGAGGAGGACCAAAGATGTTAACATCTGCTGTAGTGCTACAATGGTTTCCACTGTGCATATTGGTGTCGATTCAGGTATATTTTGTGGTTGTACTGTTAAATGTAAGAATGTTTTTAGAAGGGATCTCGCATAGCAGTTATGGTCGCTTACCACTGTAGTACTTTTAGTCTAACAAATAGGTGGAGTATCATATTTGTATGCACAATGTGAATTTCTGATACTCGAACTACATTGTAAACAGTGTTTTACAATATTATTATTAAACACATATTTGTGATATATTCCAGTCTTTATATCATATGTGACTAATATATTCCACTGGAAACATTCACTTACATTTGAGACAAGAAAAAAACTGCCTAAAATATAACAAGAAAATATTCAAAACAATCCAGATTTCCACTTTTTGCTATTGTAGGATAATAAGGTGCACATATTCTGATTAGGGACCAATCATAACAGCTTTCAGCACCTTTTACAATGATGATCATCTCAACAAAATTTCATATTTTGAGTTGATCTCCCACATGGTCTGATTTGCTGCCATTTTGTGTTCCCTTATTAGTCGAGGTTGTAGAAAGAAAACAAAGTTGTTTGTTTCCATGATGTTGAACTGATAACATTGTCTGACTTGTGAGTTTTTTGATACAACTCTTTGTCAAAACGGTCATTTTCCTAGTATTATTTCATTCCATTCCAAAAATCTTCCCTCCTTGTTGCACCTGCCTCCTATAGATCTCACCCTGCCATCATGGTATGCTACTTAATCACCCAGACCGAGTGGGCCGCTCCGCTCTGTGCCGTTGATGCCCCAAATGGTCATTGGAGCAGATTTACTTCATAGCGCTTTGATCCATTTTAGTAGCCTTCTGACAGCTCCCAGCTAATGCCTCTGTCGGGTCTCATCCGTGGCGGAGAGAAAGGCTTGATGAGTGGCTTGTGGATGTTGATGGTTTTCATTAACTGCCTCGTCAGAGGAGAGTTTTGTTGCCTTGGTGGCACTTTCTAATGACGGCAGACTTTTGTGGAAGGGAAAGCTTATTCATTGAGGCCCCACTGGGTGGTTTTTAATAAAACGACTGTCAGGAGCCTTTTAACATCTCTGCATGCTCTTGATCATAAAAAGCTGCTTTTGAAGTAATGTAACGATAAACGTACTCACTTCAACTTACATTTTATAACGTCTGTGTTTTGTAGTCTTACCACTGACATGCAGGGTGCAAAGAATAATTGCTTTCCTTCCATAAAGAAATGTATTGAATATTGTATAGCTTTGCAAATGAAGTTTGTGCCTGTGTTAGAAATCATATAGTCACTAAAACTATAATAGGTTCTACAATGACTTGAATAGGATGATTGTAGTTGAACGTCACAGTCTGTACCAGAGATGAGAAAAGTATCTAGAGGGTAGTTGCTCAAAGCACCATTGCTTCCTGACATGAGATTCAATAAGGAAATGTTGCCAGGCAACTGGTGCTATTCCACTTTTGGGTACTATTGCTTGGTAACAAAATAGTTTTTTAAGATGATGGCAGAATCAGTATTAGAAATAAAAATGGTTTAATGTACTTATCAGCAGTGTGCAGAGTTTAAATCTGGATATGTAGTGTCATGTAATGAGAACCTAACAATGTGTAAATGCAGGAAATAAGAAGCCACTTTCCTGTTCTTGTATAATATGGTTTTTAATGAGTGCTACCTTTGTGCTCAACCATCATTTTGAAGTTTTCTTTTTCAATTATTCCCTGCACATCCCCACAAGTTTCAGCTATTTGAGCACACTTGTCTCTCAATGCACCTTTCCTTTCAAATAGCCAATGGTGCACAAGAGGGAGGTGGAGTAGGAGGAGAGAGATGGTGTGAACAAGGCCTGCGGGGGTGGTGCTGGGTTACATAATATCGGATGAACCCAGCTGCGTTCTGTTGTTTAGCCCATGGGTGAAGGAGTGCCAGCCAAGCTGACTGATGTGTCCACCTGTGCTCGTCAGAATATGATCTGGATTAGAGTATAGGTCAACAAACGGATTTACACGCACCGCATCGATCACGTGTAGTCAGAATGAGCAGAGCTTGAAACCACAGTGCCGACTTTGCTCCTCCAGCACTCTGTTGCTATGGCGGCACAGTTGTTGTGTTGTCAGAAACCTTGGGGTTTAATGATGATGCAGGGTTCTAACAGCAGTAATTAGAAGCTGTTTTTCCTTCCCTTCTTTCTTTTTAACATAATAAATGGAGCTCTCCCATGCAGCACATTCTTGTGCATGCAGCTTCGTCGAAAGTGGAGCAGTGAGCCAACAAGAAACGCCTTTTTCTTACTGTTCTAAAAAAAACAAAACAATTGTTTGTGGATGTTACTGCCATTGCACACAATTTAAATTAGCGTCATTCACAAGGTTTCTCCCTGAAAACTTGCTAAACCTGGTGGTGGAGTGCTAGGGCAATCATTCTTCCAGCGGCTCGTCGAGTTTTTGAGTGAAAAAATGTTTTTTGTTGATGGGAAATTTGAAAATATCACTTGATATTGTTATGTTATTGAAAGATTGGAAGATAAATACCAGAACACCAACTATAAAGTCTTAAAAAATGCAAACATTTTAAAAAGACTTTAATAAATAAATAGTGAATCTTAGCCTGGTGTGGGCACAAGTGAAGTCTGGTGGCCCACCAGGCTTATAATACACTGCGGGAAATTCTGATTTAATAATGCTGGATAGAAGACTCTGTGTCTATGATTTTAGAGAATTAGTTATTCTGATTTAGAGCGGTGAATTCAGTGCCTTCATTTTCCAAAAATGGTCAGTAAATGACTTCATGGCCGGTAGACCAGTTTCTGTGTAAACATTTTTTACTGGATTATCTCTGATTTGGCTGTGGCCACAATAAAATCTAAAGGGAAGACAGAGGACCTATTGGAGAAGCTTCTGGCACTGCTGTTAAAGTCCCATCAGGAACTCCCCTCCGTTGTTTTGCCTTCATTGACATTATTCCAGCTTTAATCATCTTTGGTTCAACAAAAAATAATAAAAAGGTCAGCAGGAATTTGCTATCCAGCAGCAGGTACTTTCCCACTTTCCTTTTCAAAATATAGAGTATTTTCCATGTGCTACTAACTTCAAACACTTTTAACTTTGAAAATAGTAAAATACATAACAATAAAAGAGTCAGTTTTAATACTGAAAGAGTGGTGACTGTGTGGGAGGGTGGGAAAGGTGAAGCCCAAGAATATTCAGCCCTTGCACTTAATTGTTGTATTTTGCCAAGAAAAGCCCCAAATGCCGGTAGTCAAGCAACAGCCTGACCCTTTCTTTGGGTTTGAGCTCGGGGCTGAGGGCACTGCTCAGAAACCATAGCAGTAACCCTTTTATTCAAAGAGGCTTTCACTTTGGGAGGTGCAAACCATCACATCTGTCAAAGTGTCATGGAGCTTGCTGTCTGCAGCATTAATCCTACTGCCCTCTCATCTTTTTAAAAGCACCGTTTATCGAGGAACCCCTCCATACTCTTTTCTCACGACCATTAAGCATGGACATGTCAATCTTTCTCAGCATCTTTTGCTCTGATGGTTTATATAGCATTTTCCCACTTGGCTGGCAAGGCCTAAATAATTCAAGCATGCACTTTATATTTAGTTGTAGAGCTACTATTTATACAATATTTTTTAACACAAGTACACATGATTTACAAATTTCTAAAAATAGTGATTTTCTTTTAACCCCACTTCCCTGCAGTTTGTCAAAACATAGATGACAATAATACAAGCAACACTTCTGTTTAAATTTAGTGACCAATTGTTTGGGTTTTTATTTGTACCCGCCTCTAGTGATTTTTTAAAATGATTTTATCCCTTTAAGATTTAAAACTAGCACTTAATCTTCAATCTAGCCAATGATTAATAGTTTTTTTCCATACCATTTTCTCAAAACTAAAATGATTAAAAGAATGGTTAATGCAGTCTTAAAATTTTACTTTAGCCATTTACACATTTAGTGTGGCTAGTTTGATGAAAACAGAAATTTTTCTTTGTCCTCACCTTTACTCTGAAATTTCCAAAATATTGCCATTCCAAATCCATAACTTTCCTTTGAAAGCTCAAGAGGGAACATCAGTGTGTTTGTGTTAGCCTTCCTGTTATCTGCTTAAACTCTGGTGTTTTCTCTCTCCTGCAGCCTGAATGAACCACACACTTCTTCGACAGTGGAGTTGAAATTTTTCAGTTTCAAAAGTAACGAATGAATGAAGATCAACCAAATAGTTTTATTTTTGCAGGAAACATTAGCCTATAAAACAGTAATTTCCTGTTTGTTAAACCTAGGAAACTTGTGCTTGCTTTTGTATGAAGTTGTCACCTCACCTCCTTTTAAGTTGTTCAGTTAACTCCAAGTGTTTCTGTGCAAAACGTGCCAGGTTTTGTTTTTGTCTCAGCCTGTAATGATGCTACCGGGTACTTTGTTGTGCTGACACGCCAAACGGTTTGAAAACACCAGACAAAGGAAAGAGAGAGCGAGAACAAGACACTGGGCTAATTACTATAAGTATAGGGATTGTGTTTTCAGATGTCGGGTTTAAAAGCGCTTGTGCACACATTCCTCACTCATCCCTCTCTTATTTACCTTGAGCTGAAAGCTTTTATTTGAGAACTGTTGTTGGATTGTAAAGTGGTATATTTCTAGCTAACACTATACTCCAGAAATACCAGTTATATGCAGGATCCTTTACTTGTGGTGCAGCTAGAAATGGCGCAACTGCAGAGATTATATTACATTTGCAAAGATGTGCTCCGGTTGTCAAAGTGGCATTTTTTGTTACTACTAAAAGAACATATTTTGGATTCATCAAGAGCTATAAAATTTAATCAATTCACCATACAAGTCAGTTTTGCATGCTAATTATATATTTGGTTTGTTAGATTAGGGAAGTGCTAAGGGACGTGCTCACACTTAATGTATATTATAAGTGAATGAGATGCTAAAAATCTTAATGTGGTGCTAATGACATTGTGAGAAAGAAAAAACAAGTTTGCTGATATAGTTAAGCAAGTTTCTCATTGTCCAGCTAGCAAAGTTTGCATGGGGACCGATAGTCGTGCTAAATACGTATTGTGGATTTTGAATGTTGACACAGTGTATGTATAATAGTTGAGACTCAATTACAATGTTTTAATGAGTTCATTGAAGGTTCTGTAATTAATCATTTATAAACAAAATAAGCAACATTTTCAATTCAACTCCCCCATGAACCAAGAAAAGCAGCTTTGTTGTTGTGCGTCAGATTTACAGGTGTACTGGAAACACAATATTAATGTTCAAGCTCTGGACTCTTGTATGTAAAAAAAAAAGCAATAAATTAGCTTGTTAAAATGTATTTCTATGTAATTACTCAGAATTAAATTACAATCTCTGTCCCAGTGTATAAGTAGAAAAGATTGCACTTGAAATTGGCAAGGTGTTTTTAGAAGAAGGAAAAAAACATATTTTTCTTGGGTTGCTGCTCTACTCCAAATCACCTTGGAGATCTTGTCCCAGGCTAGACAAGAGCCAAGAGCCCTTATTGCAACCTGGCACTGCCACAGCTACTTTTGTTACTGCTGTGGTTTATGGTGTGAACTGTTGTAAAGAAAATAAAATGGAAAGCTGCAGTTTCTTTTTCTTTATTTTTGGTATAAGGCTCTTGTGGACCCCAGTTTTATTAGCTCTGAGGCTTGATATGTGGTAGCTGTGATTTATAGCTTTCATTATCAGGTTTTTACCACACGGTTGGATCCCAACAGGCTCCCCACAGACCGGCTGACTCTCAAAATAGCAGTTGAGGTTTTCACTTTAACAAACTGCGGTTAGACAGAGGTGCTGAAAAGCGGAGACTCGTCTGTGGCGAAGCTTTGATCAGAGACTAAATGGTAATGCTTTGAAATGTCTACATCAGGTGCAGGTAGCTTATGGAAATCAGGCTTCATGGACAGGCACTTGGCACATGGAAGCGGACACACGCTTCACAGAAAGCTGTAATCTTTGATATTTGTGCCGTTTGCCTCTTCGGTGGAAACTGAACATACTGTACATCTTAGAGTTGAGAGAGAAGAGAAAAGAGTTCCCAGATGAACTTGTGAACTCGGATTTGGGCTTATTTATATCTTTAGCATTTACTTTTTCCACCATCTGTCTTGGTGACTATCTGTAGCAATTTCTTTGATGAAATATTTTGTGCAAGTGTTTATCCTACATATATATTTTTTATCCTCTTAGCCACAAATCATCTTAATTTAACTGGATCTGGTGTTGATGCTGCTGATAAAATCTCTTGGATTTGACAGACAGTTTTAAATGAATCCTTTTGAAGTTCCTGACTAAGGTCAACTCCTTTGCTAGGCTAATTTATCAAAAGCCACAGCCTATTTCATGTGCAAGGTTTGGAAACCTTCTTTACAGGCTGTGAAACTGCATTTTCCACATTTACTTGGTTTTCACTTCCTCTGTGTCTTACGTGACCTGCACTGCATTCTCTGTCTAGACAGCTGCTGAAGTGCTGGGAAACTGTGCAGAGTCCAATTTAAAGATTGATTACATTTTTTTTGAAGTAGGACAACTGTGTGTTGTCCATGTAGAATCAGGGCAGGAATATTTTACAAGATGGAGTAATAATTTGTCAGTCTAGTTTTAGCTTTGCACAATTTGCATGTAAACAAAAACAAAATCAGGATGTACAGCTTTTCCTATATGACTTGAATTATTGAGAGAGCCACACTACCAGTCAAATGTTTTTCATGTAATTTTCCATTGGTTTAAGCCACAGTGATGAGACACCAAGGTGAGGTAGTCAATGTTGACAATGGCCATTGAATGCTGCTCCAGTCTAAAACACATTGGTTCCTCCTTTCTGTTTCTCATTCTCCCCTCTCTCTGCCCTGCTTGTAGATTTCAGCACTAATGTGATTTACAGTCATAGCAGATGATCGGCTACTTGGTCATGCTTTTCCTACTTGCCACATTTTCTCAATTCTCCTCTGTGCAGATGATTCCCAGGCTTCTCTGGAAAACACACACACTCGTTGGTTTTTATTATATTTGTCGTCGTTTCAAGTAATATTTGACGTCATCACCAGTTTAAACCTTTTAAGTTTTTTGAAAACTTGTATTATTCTGTCATCTTTTGTAAGAAGACTGGTTTAGTGGTTGTATATGTACTCTGACTTTTAAAGCTTATGTGTCCCTTGGGTGAACTTCAAAATATTCTTTGGCTTGTCAATGAATATTGG
This sequence comes from Micropoecilia bifurca, assembly GCA_903067075.1. NCBI lineage: Eukaryota > Metazoa > Chordata > Actinopteri > Cyprinodontiformes > Poeciliidae > Micropoecilia > Micropoecilia bifurca. Next base: position 14,063 of record CAEGAF010129459.1, read on the forward strand.
ATGCCAACACAAGCAAGAGTTGGTCTGGATTTTGTGAACACCAGCAGGAGTAAAAACATGTCTAATCCAAGCTCCACTTTTGAAAAGGTTTAACCAACAAACGGATTTGATACAGTGACTCTCTGCCAGCCCGTGTTCCTGTTTTCCAGAATGTGAGGGAAGAAAACTGCGACTTATGGCTGAGGAATGCGAAGAGCAGACAGCTGAGACTTAGCGGCGATGGGGAACCGTGCCTAAAACAATGAATTTGGGCCAAAAATGGGCAGAAAGTGAGACTAGGTGGCAGAGGAACAAAGCTGCTCCTGCTGTCTTGAAACGGCTTTGAAAAGGGGATCTGCAGAGATTTTGATGCACCGTGAGTTTTGCATTCACTCCGGTTCTCCCCTCCAGAAACCTTCACGGGGCTTTCCACATTATACTCTCTTCCTCCCTCTGTGTAGTGACGCCTTCCTCCCTGTTTAGTGAGCTGCTTCTGTAATGAGGCTCATTCTTAAGTATAGGTTATTAGGTTGGCATTTTTATGGGTTATTTAATAAAAGGTGTTGATTTTACACCTTTGTACTGGAACTGTTCTTTTCACAGTCTTGGCATTTGTAAATCATTAATGGCTGAGCTTCAGAGTTTAAGCAGAGGTTGAGTAGGTAACATGGGAATCTCTTGAAAGATGATAATTACTCTTTTTGCTTAAATGTTTCCCATCTAGACAGGAAGTGAGAACCTAATCACACTCGTAGCAAGAATTGTGCATGTTTTATTAGATCTGTAAAAGATTTTAAGTGTATTTCGGTGGAGCCTGATTCTTTTTGTGAGATTTCTTTTACTAAAAATGTAAAAGCCAGTTGCCTGGAACAGCAATAGTCCATTGTCTGATTCACAGCAGGAATTATTTTTCTTAATGCCAGAACAGGAAGAACTGTTTCTGTGTGAAAGCATTTCATATCTTGTCTGTTTTCTACAAGGTATGTGTCAGTATGTATTTAAGAAGCTGATGACCAATAAATATATCATGCAACCATTGACACCTTTTCATTGCGTGCTTAATAAATCTTTTTAAATGTTTGGAAACAAATATTCCCCGCTACCGCTTTGTAGAAGGTTTTTCTTACTAAATCAGCGGACGATCCCATGAATATCAGTTGTATGCTGGGAAGAAAACTATTTTAACTCTCTTCTGCTTTTTTGTTCATCCTGCCAGACATCTGGACATTGTCTGCTTTATGACCTTTATTATAAGCCAAGGCTCTATATGAATCCAAAAGAATGGATGATTTGTGTCAAGCTGCTTCCTTAGTAATTGCACATAAAAAAATAACTTTTAAAAAAATGAAGTTAAAAGAGCTTTCCAAGCCAACTGAGCAAATTTGTAAAAAAACAACAAAAAAACCCCTCGTTAAATTATCAGTTAACTGTGATTTACTAAATGTATTTCGACAGCTGATCTTGGATACCACCTAAATAGAACATGTTTGTCTTTGACATCTTTTAACAAGTAAGCCATTTCTCATGCTTGGGAACATCATTGAACCGCCGTCATAATCTGCAGAAATCAAAAACATGGATCCTTCCAAGTGGCCGGCTTACTAAAATTACTCCAACAGATCATTGGCCACAATCCAGGGGTCAGCTAACGGGCAAACATGGCGTCCATGGCAGCGTTCCAAGGTGAATGCAACTGCTAACCAAAGAAAACATAAATTTCTGCCTGACATGTTGCAAAAATCCATCTTGATGATCCCAAAGACTTGGGGAAAATATTAAAAATGATGAAGTCCAAAGCAGATTTACTTGCCTACCTACCTTACCGCCTACGTTCAAATAAAAACAAATGAAGGCTTTAGAGAGGCCTAGTCAAAGTTCAGATTGGTTAGTATGGCTTCTTTTCACTTAATCATCCTTTTAAAACCACCTTTTGGATTGATTAAAGTTGTTCAGTTTTTTTGATCTGAAACATTTACAGGCACATATTAAATTTTTTTTAATATAATTTTAATGTTTTTTGCCACTCATTTCAGAAAATGAAACTCATTTCATATAGAATTATTGAACTTTTTAAATTATTTGAATTGTTACTGTGACAAAAGGCAAACATTGAAGAGATATGCAAGGGAAGTGAATACTTTTATGCGTTTAATGTTGAAAGGCTTTTAGATGCCAAAAGCTGGAGCTAAAGGATCTGGATAAACCTGGACTCAAGACAAGCATTCTCTATCAGTCCATAAGGTTTTACGCTATTCTGATGTCTTTTCTGTCTTCTTTTAATTTTCTCAGTCTGTCAAACCTTTATCTTTCTTCCAATTTTGTCTTTTTACACTCCTGTCTTTGAAACAGACTCCAAAAGTTTGTTTTTTTCCAGTACAAATTTCATTAATGCAACTTTCAGGATTTCAAATGTTTTTTTAAATTTTTTTTATAATTTATCCACTTCACTGAATAAACGCAAAAAAATAAAATGGTAGTTTTGATCTCCTAATTACGAAGAAGACCGAGATGAGAATTAGGAATTTTATCCTTGAGGTCAAAGGTCAAAAACACAAAAATGTTTCTTTTCTCCTATTTTAGATGCATCAAAACTATGCCAAAAACATCCTTTGGTACACTTTTGAGTGCATCATAAGAGCTACGCAAAAAATACTTTCCTCTTATTGTGTTAGTTATTTTGAAAAAAATACAATCGACAAGTCAGACTACAAATAACAACCTGGAAATTAATTTGAAAAGGCTTTCAAAACCTTTTTGTATAATGTGGATACCTTAACTAGAACTAGTACTTTGTGTCTGTCGTTATGACTCTTATGATCAATTTCTTTAGAGCTCACTAACAATAGTTACTATTACTTAATAATGTTTAGATCTATTACTGCCAAGTTACAGCTTAATGATGGTGCTGTGAAAACAATGTTTGTGTTGTGTAAACTGCACTGGAAATATAGAAACAAAGGAAAAAAGTCACATGAAGAAACTTATCCATGGAGAAATTGGTAAAATAAAGAAGAAATCAATACGATTAGTCACAGATCTTTAAAGTATACTTGGCTCAGGTTCTGGTTTTCCTCAGACCCACATGTCTGCTCCAGTTTGAACAGTTTGCTTCCCTTCAGGCAGACATGAAAGGACTATTAGCAAGCCTCATTAGGGCGAATGCCAAACTGCAGAAATGAAACGAGGTCCAAGGTCCAGGTCAGCTGTGTTCACTAATGGCGTGATGAATGGAGAGATAAAGAAGATGACTAGTTTATACTCAGAGCCGGTAAAAAGGACGGCAGAGTTGATGTAATAAAGTTTGACTGGAATGCTAACAGGATAAGCCAGAATGTAGTTTTTTTCTTTGTTTGAACATGTTGTAAACCCCTTCACTGTTTTACACGAACCCTGCTTATTCTTCATGCATCATAAAATAATTGGAAAAGGAAAAGGTTGACCTCATGGATTAAGCATGAAAGTTACCACAGGTGAGGTGCATTCACTGTAGTATTATTATATATAAGTATGTAGGAACTGTTTCTCCTTTAGTGTCTGATCATCAGAGAAAATATATCCGTTATTCAGATCAGGCTTATCAGACATCACTAATTAAATACCACCTCTGCAGAAATCCTTTGCTGGTATCTGAATGAGTCAACAACACATCTGAATGAGCTGCCTTGTGCCGTCTCATTACAAATCGAAGCGTCTCTCTGCATCAGACGCTTTCTAAATCACTGTAAAGTAACAGCAAGCATATTCACTGTTTGCAGTTTCATTTTCATAATAAAATGTTTGAAACTATTCTTTGCCATTTTGTCAATAGTATGTGCATCAAATGACAGGATATTTACTACTTAAAGATAGCAGGTACACTAAATCATAATTTCTTTATGAAGTTTATTTTAAGTTACAAGTGAAGTTCTTGTTCAATCTGCAAAACCAAAGCTAAAATGTTGAACACGAATGTGTCTGTAATTGCATATGAGTGTAAAAATGGTTTTGTTTCCAGTAGTTGAGCAGATTCATCATGCTTAAGTGTTGCACATCTTTTTTTATTTCTCAGAAGAGCTTGGAATTATGGACAAATTTGATAGTTTCTGATTAAACGTGAAACATTTTGCATAATTTGATTTTTGAAATTCAAACTCTGATATAATCTTTGAATGTAATATTAGGTTGCCCTTATCAATAAGATGGTGCTGTGTGATAACACAAAGGTCACATCTTTTATGCGTTTGTCAAACCACAGTGGCATGAGAATGCTGCAGCTACATTTTTATGTATCAGAAGATTTCTAAACACCAGTCGCATTTAAAGTCACGTCAAGTGGACTCACAACACACAGATGGAACTCATGACAAGTTTTTCTGCAGTGTGTAGAGCTGGCAGCGTCTGCAGGCTTGGTCCTCCAGGAAATCCAGCCAGAGTGGAGAGGAAATTAAATATGTGTGCGTCGGTGTGTATGCGTACGCCTGACAGTACGTGCCAGAGGATTGATTTGAGCTGTCGATGCTACACTCTTTATAGCCTTTAACTAACTATACTGTACCATTTGTTTTAGGATTTTACTTGTCACTTCTCTGACATCCATCTATAAGTGGTGACAATGAGGATTATGCATGTAGATCACTTCTGAAGCTACTCTAATGGGTGTATTTCATTAGGCTAAGTCAATTAAAGCTTGTGCTTCATTACAGACATGATGATTTTTAAGGTCTTGTTAGTGTCTGTGATGGTCCTTGAACTAGAATTACTACCATGTTGAGAGAGACATTAAAATTAGCACTGTCGTTTTCCCACAGGCTTTTAGAACTCATTATAATAAAGAGGTTGCTGTAACACCTTAAAAAAAGAGAGAAAACTATCATATTAATTTAAACTGATTGGGAATGAATACCAAATCTTAGATTCTCTCAGAAAGATGGCTACAGCTGATAAGCTTTCACTTTCTGCCTGGTTACTCATCATATTCTTTCCTGAGATTTTTTAAATTGTACAGATAATTTTATTGCAGTTGACATGTAGGATTACCGAAACTGGACAGAATCCATTTTTGACCCGATCTTTTAAGTACATGTTCCAAAAAATAAATGCACATAGTGGCTGGAATCATGAGTTGGTTTCTTGGAAGCTCAAATTGTTTATGTAGTCTTAATACTAGCATGTCATTCGTTTAAGGTGTTTATTTTTAATTTATTTACTGAGTGAATGACTTATTTGCAGCTACAGATGTTCAATTTTATTCCCACACATTCTTTATGTTAAAGTCTGTCTCTCTTTATTTTAGGTTTGTCATCACACTTTGAGATATTCAGTGTGAATTCCTGGCCGTGGTGATGAACTGAGTTGGTGAGTATTTAACTTGCTTTACTAGAGTTGGTGGGATTCTGACTTTTTGTGCTGATATAATCTAAAGATGGGTTTCAGTTTATCTTAAAGAGAGAGAGAAAGGGAGAGAAAGAGACATGAGACAAGTATTTTTAACCTTTTATAATATAAGTGCTATAAATTCATTTTTTGCATGTCAGTAATGTATTCAGTCGGTTGGATTGTGGTAGATTCAGATCATGGCAACAGGTCACTGAGAGGGTTGTAAACATAATGAAGAGAAGAAAGAAATGTGCTTTTATTCTGACTGATATCTTTAAATTAATCAGCAATATTATAAATGGCTAATCCAATAACCTAATATTTTTTAGTCATACTAAACATGGAATGCATTTTCTCAACCTTCAGTCAGTTCAATGAATACAAAAGTTTGTGATTATAGGTTTTATTGCTTTTTATCTTAAAATCCACATGCAGCAATTTAGACAAAAAAATTCTTGTGATTCCAAATCATTCCAAAACCTTTTACAACTATTTTTCTATCATTTTGGCTGAACATATGTCTGACATTAGAAGGATATAAATAGTAATCAAGCTGTATACCTATAGATGAAAGTGAGTTTATTGCTGAGTAGGGGGCTAAAAATAATACAAAAAACTAATAGTAATAACTAAATTCTAGTGACAATATAGCATGTAAAACAAAAACACAGACTAATCTGCTTTGAAGTGAAACTAGTGAGTAGGCGGCTCTTATCTACGAGTTTGAAACAGCATGTTTTGTTCCAGCAAATTCTTTGCTTCCCTCTCTCTCTGTATTTCTCTCGCTTCTTTTTCTTTCTCTCTCACCTCCTCCTCCACCAGCCAGCAATGCTGTTCACCTCCCACACAGACTGACACACACACAGATACAAAAACTGCTATCTTCACACATGTATAAGGGGGGATAAGGGAGGAGAAAAAATGAAAAAAACTAAGAAGGGTTAAAGAAAAACACCAGTGAGGAGAAGATGACGATAATGGAAAATGGGAGAATGGCTTATAAATTAGACAAGGATGTAACTGGAAGACAGTGGGAACAAATTAGCCGCTAAAGAGGGGTGGACAGAATACGAGGATTTTGTTTTTTATACACAGAAATCACTTTTTGTCAAATGCAAATTGACATTTTATGCATCTAGTTTTTGATATTACAAAAATATCACATTTATATTAATTTTTAATCATCTGAAATTATAGGCAACAGGAAGGACATGGAAGTTTAATAAAATGCTTTTCATAAAATTTATCACCAAAACATTCTTAAAAATGTTCTTTTCAATACAGATATATGCAATTTAATTTTTTTAAAAATGGTATTTGCTTTTAAATGGAGACATCTGACTCCACCTATACACTAGTATGTGCATATTAGGTTTAAAGCTACACATCCACTACGCCAGACTCATCATCTAATCTAGGAAGTAAATAGTCAAGAGGAGAGTGAGCGAGCACATGATGAGCCGCCGTAGGTAAACACACAGCTGAACATGTGCGAAGCAGTACCCAGTGTTTGTGTCCACATCTGTTCATGCAGTGAAGGTGTATGGCCTATTAAGCAAATTACTTGAGTCGTGATGGCGTTCTGCACACTCTTGGGGCCCAATGTTCCCAGGCAGTCCGGGTCTATCCATTCCCTTTCAACAAAGCAGTCACTTGGCAGGTTTTGATCTTTTCCAGGCAAACATCCCAAGTCAAAGACACAAAAAAACGAGTGTTGAATTACAAAACGATTAACAGTGGTGTCTAAACTTTGTTTCTTTGTTGTTGTGCCTATGATAATTAGATTTACTATATCTAGTGTTTAAGTTGACTAGTATTGGATGATAATTTTTGATCAATTGAGCTGACAATTTAGATAAATTGTTCATCTGCGAGATTAATAATTCATAATTTTTTTGTTTAGTTTCAGTATTTTACCAATTTGTGTCAAATGTTGCCAGCAATTGTTGGCTTGAAGTAAATGTCAGAGCTCCATAACTGTTGTTTACTTGTACTGCAGTGTGTTATGTGACCCACATCCCAATGCTTTTAGACTCTGAGGTCATGCCCCTCAGAGTGGGCATGACCCACTCTGAGGGTGGGTCATGCCCACTCTCAGAGTGGTATTGGTCATTGTGTGGTATTGGTGTGGTATTGGTCATTGTGCAGGTCACCCATTTTTTCTTTACATCTCTTCACTGCACACTTGGAGTCCAACATATCCCTTGTACACCTGTTGGCAGCGCCTTCTTAACAGTTTCCCCCTTTCGGGTGGAATGCCTAAACTCATAAAGAAAAGTCCCTACCAGATATCATCCAGGTGCAATTTAAGAAATGTGTATAAAATATGTTTTTTAAGGTTGCTTTTCAACTGGAATATTGTGACGAATGTGTTTTGGTGACTGAACGTCAGCTAGTAAACAAATTGAGCTTGCTTTGATTGCTTCCATGTTTTGTCTTGATAAGGGACCGATGGGAGGCTGTATATTGCATTCCAGACAGTTCCACCGGTTTATAAATAGTTAGATGTTTTATAAAAGAGTGGAACACTGCTTACTTGATGGAGTGACTACTAACTTACTTTTGCGCATCTATCTCTTTCCCACTTTTGGTCGCAGCATCTCATATCCTCCCACATACTCTCACATTGAGTGAGGAATCAATCCTTCTCACTTCCATTATCTCTCTCCCTCCCTCCGTATCTCTGTCACTCGCTCTGCTACTTAATTCTGGCCATTCTGTACCAATCGAATAGCTGTGTTGTGGGCACAATTGAGTCCCACAGCAATCATACCACGTCCTCATTAGACTCGATCTAGTAGTTCGCTTTATCCAGCTTCATCCCTTTCTTTCGGTAATTGGGCAAAAACCTTTGCCTACCTGTCAGCCGCAGTCCCAGTGCAAATGATGCAATTTATTCGACTGTGTATAGGAGTTGACAGTGGCCTCGGTGTAACCTTGGGTCAATGCTGTCCGGCAGTTTTCCAGCAAATTAGTGCATCATTGTGAATCCGATCTTACTCAGGACTGTTGCCACCTTTGGCATCTCACGGGTAATGACTGTGGTCACCGGAGAGGGGATGCATTTAAAAAAATGAAATGTTTCCTGTTTGAGTTAATTTATTTCTCAAACCTTTTGACAGTACATGCTGACTTGTAATGTTATTTTCCTTTGCGAAATAAAACAAATAATAAATATACAGGCATGCTTGTCTGGCACAGTGCATCAAGTGATCTTTAGAATAACCTTTCATGAATATTTTGAACACTATGTGTAATTAGGTGCAATCCAGACAGGTTTTTATGTGAATAATAAATTCCATCCCTCTTTGCAGTAACTCTGTAAAACAGAAAACAAGATCTGCCTCTATTCCCCCCCATTTTCAGCCTTTACATGTTTTCTGCTTTTCGGTTTTACTTATGCGTGGGTAAATCGCATCTTTATTGCAAAGGCCACAAACTGAAGATGCTCACCTCTATAAAGCTTTAAGAAAAGGCAGAAGCTGTAAATAGAAAATACAGCGTATAACATTTGTAAAAAAAAGAACAACCTAAAGTTGAAAGCAAAGATAAACACTGAATCAATGCACACATGTTTCTCAGTGAAAACACGATGTGTTAGGAAAACAGAGGAGTAGTGCTAAGATACCTTAAGCTGATTATTTTAGTAGTCTTGGAAATTCACACGTACCCAGAGTTGATTCTTTGAGGCTGACTGGCTCACCGGTGCCATATCCGACTCGTGACTTCCTCAGAGGAAGCAGGAAGTGGCTTAGATGTGTTTCCTGTTGGAATGTGAGACAACTTCCTTGGCAAAAGTACATGCTGGCACACTACACATTATATTTATGGCTTCCTCACAATGGCTGTTTTAGAGGACAAAAACACTTTATCACTTTTTAAAATGTGTCCTCTTCATTTTTTCTTAGAAACACCAACGTAGTTTAACACCTTTTGCGGGTGATGTGATGATTGGGATTATTTTAATAAGACACCAGAGGGTACTACTCCGACTCCTTCAGCTTTTTGATTAGCATAACGTGTTGCTTAATGGATTAACATGCACGATTTAATGTGATGGGCCAAGTCAAGTCGAGTATAAATGGTTAGTTTTCCACTGCATGTATTAATTTATCAGAATATGAATATACTTGGAAAACACTTCACATTCAGTATTGTGTTGCACAGATACCTTTTATTTATTTTTCCTAAACATGTCAAAAATACCTCGAGTGATTTATAACTGCTGGCATGAAATTTGCCCACATAATTAAATTGACTTCTTGTAATCACCGAAGATCGATTTGTTTGTTTTAATCATTTTACTAGTTAAATACCTGGCTTTGTAATTGTTGAATTAGTTTCCAGTTTCTATATTTTAGACCCATCCTGTGTTCAATTAAGATTGCAAGATGCCAATACTCAAACGTTTAACATAAGAACAAAGTCTGGAAATGTTTATTTCATGGTCCACCTTGTGCATTTTGCTGCTGCTTATCTTTGCACAGAAGACTGATCTGCTTTCGCTCTCGATCCTTCTCCCTCTGCTCATACTGCAGCCCTGTTCCAGCTCACTGTTGCCCACGCAGTGCGGCGCCATTTTGGAAATCTGCAGCTCTCTCATAATGGCAATAATCAATGGTTTTCTCTGCAGTTTATCCAGTTACATTTGCTTTAAGGATTTGGACTAAAAAGCCGCCTAAATTGGCTATTGGAAATAAATAAGGAGTAAAGCATTACCTTAGTATTGTCAGTATAATGGAGCTGAGCATGACAGACATGATGAATCGAGGCAGTTTTTTCTCTTGGAAAACATGCAATTATCTGTATTTTGGTGTGTGTGTCTCTCCTGCTGTCTTGCCTAATTTCTGAGGAGTTATGCAACATTTTGCAGCATATTAGTGAATTTAGTTTTAGATTCTAAAGTGTAAAGTTCTTAAATGTCAACATATTTACTTGTACATTTTAGATTGCTCTATACGATGTGTGCGTTTATTTAAAACAATTCTGTATATTTATTTTTCAAATTGGCTGTTTACAAATTGAACTAAGATTCATTTTGGTTTAAGGGATCAAAGTGTTTTTCTCCCCAAAATTATTTTCTCTTCTTTATCATACTTTATCACTTCCTCATCCTTTTTTATGCACATTTAACATCATTTTTAAAAGAAAAAAACCCCCCTACAACCTCCATTCTGTTTCATTCTTTCTCTCTGCAGCGCATCAGCCTCCAGCCACCATGTTAATTACACCAGTTTCTTTTCTCTGTTATTCACCACTCTGCTATTTCCGTCACTGTGACTGCTGTGCCTGCTTTTGCTACATCGCAGCTATTTGCTTAGGTCTACAGCGCTTGTTGAAATGGGGAGGGGTGTGCACTTCTGTCCAATTCATAACAAATGGTTGTTTAGCGTCATCTGATTGGCACAGATTAGAGGGTTCTTAGTGGTGGTGTGGAGGCAGCTTTCGAAGATGATCAGGTGGCTTCAGTGCTGCTGTCTTGAGTAAAACACTCTGCCATTTGTCTGTTCTATTTTAATGACACTTTTTGTCATGAATGGCTTTGAAGGAAAAGGGGCAGAGAGGGTCAAAGTTTTTGCATAAAGCCAAGTAACTTCATTTTTAACGAGAATAAAAGTTTTATATTTAATATTCTTGCTCTTAGTAGCCATAATTCTTTTTCATAACGTGAGAGTTTCATCATGAATCATCTGTATTTTAGATTAGAATACAGTTGTAGTTTTAGCAATGGCGAATGACGTGAGTTTTTTAATTGTTCTAAACAAAATGTGCAACAAATTGACGCCAGAACCTCTGTTGGTCTGTTTTTAGTTGATGAAATGAATCTGAAACCAGTTACGACGTCTCTAATATAACTAATTGAAAAAAAAAAAAAAATTACATGTTTTGATGGAATATTATTAGTGGTAGGTTGAAGCAACTCTATTTGTTATTTAATTATTTTAATAAATATGCAGGGAAAAAAAGCTGAATTGTAATAGACGTCTAGCCTCTGTTTTAATAGTTTCTTTGTTTTAACCATTCTGCTTACTGTGTGGTTAAGGCTTGAGGAGGTGTGCAAATATATATAAAAAAGATCATTGGTTAAGAATATGTCTTAGATTACATCAGCAGACCTAGACAAATTAAAACTGAAGTCGTAGATGTTTCATTGGGGATTTGCGTTGGTTGTGACTAAAAACTTAAGATCACGTAACACCCGATAAATACAGGCTCACACATTGTTATGTTGGAGGAGGCATTCTGTTGCCCACAATGAGACCAAAGCAGATTGTGACTCAGTTTACTAATTGCTATGTAGCTGAGCCGTACTGTAAATTACCTTTGTGAAAAATAAGAGTATAAAAAACCCCTAATGAACCAGAAATCATATTGAAAAGACTGTATATGACTGTATATTATAAACAGATAAATTATTTAACATCAGAAGCAAATGCAAAAATAACTGTTAACTAGAGAAAAAGAGAAAGGTCTAATCAACATATCATCATAAAATACTTCATGCTGTGATCGTTCACTGAACTCAGCACAAATATTTGCCTATTTGTCTTGTTTTTGTAAGTTATTAGGGACATCGTCACTTTCACAACACAGACATTAGAAGGCAGCAATAATTACGAGGTGACAAAGTTACATCACTGGTTCCGGCACATAAAATACAAGCCTGTAGGGGGAAATCAATGTACCTATCGTCCAACCATGCTTTCCCTCTCCCTTCCCAAAATTCCTCTGCTTACATAAATAATTGATCAGCTAGTCATAGAGGCAATTGGCTGTATAGATCTGATTCATTATTACTCATGTAGCCTAGACTCCTCTGTCTGAACAATCTGATGCTTGGAGCACAAATGTTTAGCGTTTTAAGTTTGTTCAGATATCAGTTAACGGTAACATGAACTGAGACACCCACATAAATCAGACAAACATAGTTGGGCTCAGAGTATTTTATTTGCTTCCTATAGTTCTAAAACTCCCAGTTAAACTTTAAAATTCAGTTATTTTCTTATCCTCAGTTTTCTTTGTTTACATCTTAAACTAAACTGCAGATAGATTAAAAGAAGATGTGTAGCTGCCTGTCTATCCCAGCAAATTTCACACAAATAAACTGTGGTTTTAGCTTTATCCATCTACATGACAAACCTCAGTTTACACTGCTTCACTTTGGTGATATTTCAGTCTAAAATATTCAGCTAACACTCCAATCAGTTCTTCATGGTATGCATGTTGGGTAGTGATATTGCCGTAAGAGATATTCTGGAGCTTTGGTGTGATCTGTTCAGCCTTGGTCTTCTGAAGTTGGTGCAAAAATTGATATTCACTTTTATTTGTCAGACATTTTTTTTAACAACTTCTTTAGGTGTAAATAAACTGATTGTGTACATCAGTGCATCCTAGAGTTGCGGTAAAAAAACAACCAGAAAAACTTTTTTATTCAGACAAGAAATCCAGACACCTTCAAATAAATTGAGGCGCACCATTTTTTAAAACCTTTTGTAATACCTCTAAAACTAACATGTATATGTCAATATTTATAAAATAAAAGGAACAGGTCTTGATGCACCACAAGCAACAATAAAAGCAATTCAATTGTAAACTGTGTTTTGAAAAATGACTCACAAATGGAAATGAGATGTTGCATATTTGTGAGTCAGAGCTTCAAAAACATCTGTTGGCTAATGAGACAGTTAAAAGCTGCTGCTGAAATGGAGGTGTGATGCAAAGTGGACATATGGACTGATGGCTCTAGTGCAAAGCACATCCTGCCCCTAACCACTACAAGCTGCTGTTTAAAATATGCAAAGAGAAAGCCTGATGCAATGATAATAAATGTTTTATAACTTGTGAAGCAGTTTTGCGAGTTTAAATTTACTACCTTTCGAAGCCGCTGCTTGGACCTGCATACAAAGGCGCATAACACATCTCCTCGCTTAAATCTTTGCTTTATTCCTCCTGCCACTACTTCCGTACATTTTGTATTAGCAGAAAAGTAATATAGGAAACAAAATCCACAATTTCACATTTGAAGGAAAAGACAGCAGCCAAATTCAGAGCTCTCAACCCCCCTCACATCTCACTGAGGCATAACGTGGACGCCACCTCAATGTCAGAGTCTGCAGAGGGAAGAAAAGAAAAACGCAAATCATGTTTTTCTTTGCACACAATTATAATTTCTCTGTGGAAGTCTTTGAGCTGAAGCCACAAATCGGACTTCCTGCTGCCTGCCAGTTTTCAAAGAGAATTAGGTTTGAGTTTTTCTTTTATTAATTTTATTAAAATTTTATTCCTTGTTTTTTTTTTCTCTCTACTTGTTCTCCCCCATTGTGTCTTTGCTTCTTAACACTCTCAGATGAAAAGTTGTCTGTCTTTTAAATGAGTTTAAATTTAGAAACGCAAGAACAGAGCTTTTACATTTAAGCACAAAAAGAATATTACTTTTCCCTTCAACATTTTGCTCATAATACAATATAACTGTTTGTTTATATCATATATATTTTTGAAAACACTTGTATATACTAAGGCATCGTTTTTGTGTTGTAATTTATTTAAAGTTAAAATCAGAGGAAAACTTTACAACTGTTCCACATTTTTACTTAAATGGTAATGTTCTCTATGATGGCTAAAAAATAATTCTTATTGCAAAAGTATATTTTAATATTGAGAGAAATGTTACTGTGATCCAACAGTGACCTTTAGATATAATGAGAAAATCATAATTTGTCACATTTAGAGTTATTAGGGGAAAGTTTGGGCAAATATCTAGTGGATTTTTTGCACACCATCATATTTGTACAGCAGAAATTAAGAGGGATGATGTGTGGTATTGGTTTGTTTTGATATATATTTTTTCCACTCAAATTTAATTTACTCAAATTAGCATTTGCTTTGTAATATCCATTTTGACAATTTCTTTCAATGAATGTGGGGAATTTTGTAACCATTTCCATTCTGTTGAGCAGCAAAAGTTTCACCATTAAAACGATTTCTGATGTCTTTGATAACACTTAAAGATGATTACTTAATGAAGTGCCTTTTATTTGTTGCATTTGATTCATGGGGAAGCAAGGTTCAACCTTTCCCCCCCTCTTCTATTTCCCTTAGAATTTGTATAACAAAAAAAAAAATAAACACAATGTCTAATATTGTGTGTTCATATTTTGTTGAAAGGGCTGGTATGTACTTTTATATGACTAAACTAAGTTTGAAAGTGACTCAAATATTTGATGCTTCCTCTTCCACACTGACTCATACTTTAAACCAAACCTGGGATCCACTAATGTTGCAGAGTCTGGGGAGGATGACTTGGTGAGAAGCAGTAATGAGATGCAACATTTCTCATCAACTGGGTCCCTTGTGTTATTGCTGTGTGAGACGGAGAGAGACAGGTATTCACTAACTGCCTGAGCCATATCCTGGATTGTCCTTGTTTTGTTTTTCAAAGGTGGTTTTAACATCTTTTTGTAAAAAGTCTTGTCTCTACAGTTGAAACCAGACACATTTTGACAGTAGTTCTTCCTGTTTCCTCAAAGAGTCGGTTGCTTGGCACGGTCAGGAAATATTTTTTGTTATGAAATTGTGAAAGCCATTGAGACGTAACGTAACATGTTGTGTCAGCATCGATACAAACATGATGCGACTTGACTTGACTCACCGGTCCGTGTGGTAATGTCTGAGTGGAGAAACAGGTGTATAATTGTCGGAGGTTTAGCAATAAAAACAAACTCCATCGAGTTTTAGTTTTAAACTTATCTTATCTTTTGATTCAGAGGCCTCTAGTCCTGTCATTTTATGCTTTGTTCTGTGATTGGAAGGTGGGGATCTTTAAGTACAGGTTTTGGAGAACCATCCATTTTGAGCACAATACTTACTGATTAAGCCACAAAGACTTTGTTTTGGTGTCTGCTGTCTGGAAATCTAAAGAGAATACCTTGAGGTAATGGATAATACCAGGGCTTCAACCCTGAGTTTCTCAAGTCTGTCTATATTTGTATATGCGAGTATGTATGTCTGTGTATGCATTCTGATCACCTTGTGCTCTATTTTATGCCTTTTCTTTTCAAAAGCGTTTGTGACCGGTCCTTTTCAGCTCTCGACTGCAACCTCCGTCAGTCAGTCTATAATTTTCAGGTGTGCATGACTCACTGTGCACTGGAGCAGTTTTATAGTCACACAGTGGTGGGCACTGGCACACCTGTTCTTCTCAACAGCAAATCTTACAGCAAGCATGATTAAAAAGAATCATTTGCTAATATGTGACTTTAATTTGAATCACAATGTTGACAGTAAAGAGACAACTTTGATTACTGGTTCAGGGGTGAAGGTCTCCATGAATACTTGAGGCACCAGATGGTATTGTTTAATAGAATTGGGTTATGTAAAACTGAATCTTGTCAGAGGGGTTAACGAGGTTGAAAAATTGAAAAAAATGATTTAATACATTAAAGCTTCTAGACTGTATTACTGGTGACACTGTCACCTCTGCTAAAAGTAGAGCTAAGTTTTTGTTTAGCTTTTGTCTTTAGCATTTTTTGCTAACGTTGCTATAACTAAATTCTGTGTTATTGACACATGGTGGACATCAATAGGGTTTAAATTTTATCGCTTTGTTTTATTTTATTGCTTTTTTCACTAAATATCATGTTGGTGTAGCATTTCAGTATTAGTGGAACTATTGATTATTATTGGTGTTGTATGGTTAGTACAGCTAACATTTGTTAGCGGTGCCCACCACTGTGTGGAAATATAGAAAATCTAATCGTCTTTGTTTTCAACCTATTTTTTTGTTGTTGCTTTTTTTCTTTCATTATTTATGAGACATTCATTTAACTACAATATCTGTCCCAGAGAAACACACTTTGTGAAAGCATAAAAGTGTCATGTACCAGGAAGTTGTGGCTTCATGTGACCCTTTGGTAAACATATTTATACATTAAAAATATTGCATATAAAACTCATGATGGTTAGCAGTTGTCATTGTTGCTTGAAATTTGTCCAGCAGGTGGCCTTTACTTTTGTGGTCATATACCTTGCCAGTTGTTCCTTCTACTCTTTCTGTATCCAATAAACCACAGTGCTATGTTTGAACTATTTGTTTGGTCAGCCTTGTAGTTACAAGGATATTGGGCATATTTAATGGTGTTTTTCCATTTAAAATGTGTATGGAGGCTCCAACATCATTTTATATGGTAGTGGTTCTACAGTTTTTCTCCTCTTTATACCTTTTTATTTAATGTATCATATTGGAGCTGTCATCTGCAAATGCTCTCTTGGGTGTCACTGCAGCACTTCTAATGTGCTGCAGCCTGTTTTTCTTATTCTCTTATGCCCCATTATTTGAGAGAAGCATGGACGTTATTGTGTTGACATTTTAAAGTAACAGACATCCACAATAGCAGTTAGCTGCATCGATGCTGCATATTTACCTCATACATCGACCTTATTTAGGCATTGCTAAAGGTTACAGAGTGTCTGTCAGTGTAATTGGCCCTCAGTGGCTGCAGGAAGGGAAGCAATGCCTGGCTCGTTTGTTTCAATTCCCAAGTCTCCTCGCCTTACATATAGTATACTCTACTCCCACCCACTTTGTTCTTTAACTCTTATTTTTGCCTCGTTTCCTCTTTCTCTCCAGCTCTCATTAGAAGTACTAGCCAATCATCAGTGGGGGTAAAACAGAGAGAATGCTCTACAGGTGTTATTTGGAGCACACTATTTGAGACATAATCGGCTCTTATTAGATTTTAGCACTGAGCTGCTTCTTGACTTCTAATTCTGTGCTTTTATTGGGTGTTGTGTGGAAAAAGTGAGAAAATTGCTTTTTAAAAATTTTCCCTCCAACCATATGGAAAAAAGCGATATTAGATATCCATGTTAGACTTGTGCTAACCTATTTTTATTTTTTTTTTGGTTGTTTACTTTAACACCACCAGTTATCAGTATCAAAGGACCAAAATTGAAAGTTGTGTTGAAAATTGCAGCTATGGATTCAGTGCAATATAGTGACTAAGCACACCTCTATGCAGCACATTGACCTACTTCAATTTTGTGACAAGTGATATCAAAAAAGCAAGGATGCGTGTTGGGACAGTTATCATTGTTTCCTATCTTTGTGGAGTTGCATGTTTTCTCTGGTTTCCAGCCCTGAAATCGCTAAATTGCCCTTAGGCAGATATTTAAAATGAGTGTTCATTGTCCATTGCCCTGTGATGGGCAGGTGACATGTCCAAGATGTGCTCTAGTGAAATAGACTCTTTGCATGAGTTTTTGGATTACTGTGGTTAAGCTAGCCACTCGTAGTAAGAATTTTGAGAACTAGAACTCATTACTCCATACTTGATGGAGCCTCTGCATCTCAGTTTTGTCTTTAATGACAGAAACTTTGTTTTATCTTCACATCACAAAACAAATTATCTTGCACTCAGTTGCACAATAGCAGTTTTTTAAGAGCTATATTATTGTTTATTGCTTTTCCAAGCTTGGAGCAGCATGCATTTTTTCCATGTTTTTCTTATTGAAAGTGCAACTCTACCACATTTGTTGCAAATATATGTTTCCCCAGCTTGGACCAAGGTCATCTATTCATGCAGTTGTTCTTTTCATAACGCCCTTCAAGCTTCAATCGAAATAATTTTCTTACCACCAAAGATAGTCGTTCACTTTTACATACAGTAAAAAACCTACCAGAGTAGAAAAGCGTAATTATCTAGAAAAAGGCATGAGACCTTTTTTTTTAGGAAAAGAAAAAGGTCTGGCTATAAGTGTCTCTACAAATAAAGATGACTAATTCCAGCATGCAACCTTCTGTGCACACGCAAATGTTTTTCATTTGAATTTGTCATAGCTACACTTCACTGTTTAAAGCTAGACTGGTTTACAGATTACAAAAGAGTAAAGGAGATGCTGTAAAATAATGAGCAGTGGGTTTCAAAACTGCAGAGCAATGTGATGGCTCTTTATTGATTGGATTGCTCACCCTTAATGTAAAAATGAAAATAAAGACAAAAGAGTTGTCTAAAGTTGAATCCACCCTCGGTACCCAAAGTCTTCAGCACAATGCTAAAGTAATTTAGATTTAGATTTAATATTTCTAAATGTTTGTGATTGTCATTTTTAGTTCAGTCTCTCCCTATCATGGTTCTAGACCAGGAATGGGCAACCCTGGTCCTTGAAGGCCGGTGTCCTGCAACTCTTAGATGTCACCCTGATCCAACACACCTGAATCCAACAGCATTATCACATCCTAGTGCAGTCAGGTTCTTCAGAGTCCTGCAAACGGCCTCATTATTTGACTCAGGTTTGTTGAAGTATAGATGCATCTAAAAGTTGCAGGAGCCTGACCCTCGAGGCCCATCCCTCTTCTAGACCATGGGTGCCCAACTCCAGTCCTCGACAACTACTAAAAGTTGATAACAACTATTGAGAACTGGACTTGGGCACCAGTGCACTGACTGGACATTACATCTGTTCAGATGCACCACAAATTATATATTTAAGTTCAGACTTTTCTTAAATAGCATGTTACATTGCCATAAGAATTAAAACCATGTTATTTGCACCATGGGAATTGCTGGATTAAAATCACTGAACAATGAACCTCCTGGCATTTGCAGAGGTTAGGGGACAGACTTTCTTCAGACACTCTTGCCCTTGACTATATAATCAGACCTTTACCACCTTAAGTAGCTTAGTTGCACTCATTTACTGCTGTTTGTAGAAAGTCTTGCTCTATGGTTATCTGAATAAACCTGAAACATGTATGGACATGCCGTTGAAAATAAAGTTCACTTTTAAATACAAAATTTCTTCATCCTTCCTCAGTTTGTTTTTAAATCTTACTGATGCAGATTGGGTAACTTTGAGACTTTCACAAACTTCTACACCAAAACAGGGTTTCCCCCACTGTATTATAAGCCTGGCGGGCCACCAGGCTTTACTTGCGCCCCCCACCAGGCTAAGCATTGCTTGTTTATTTAGGTTTATTAATGTTTGCCTTTTTTTTAACACTTCATAGTTGGTGTTTAGGTATTGCTAATGTCTTCCAATAACGCAAAATAACCTAGTGATATTTTCAAATTTCCTGTCAACTTTAAACATTTTATTTAATCTAAAAATCATAGTGAGCCATTGGATGACTGCCCTCCCACCAGGGTTAGCAAGTTTTCTGGAAGAAACCCTGCCGAAGAGTTTAACCTAAAAGATTAAAAGGTTTAATTTTTTTTACTTCAAAGTTGTCCAACCATTGGTCAGTGCACAACACACTGAATCAGTGTGGTTTCTTTGCTTCTCTAACATCCACTTGAATTCTCAGAATGCTTGACCAGACCTGCTATTGGTTTATTGGTTTATTTAACACCACACTTTGTCAGATAACATTTTATGTTGATGTTACTGTAGTCTTACCAGTCCTACCAAACAACATTCCATCCATCCCCTCTATCCTGTTCAGAGTTGATGGAGGGTGGATTGGTCTGGAGCATAACCCAGCAGTTACTGGGTGAGATGGAGATGCAGGGAGGGGCAAACAGCCTTAGCAGGTTCCAGGCAAGTTGTCATGCGAAAGTCTCCTAGAGAATCTAAAGTAAGCTGATTTTAATGCTTTAGTTACGTTAAGAACACCAGAAAGCTGATTGTGTGTGAAATACTTTATATTTGTATTTGGGAAATATTGTGAAGATTAATGGTACATTTTGTACCCAACTAAAAGCATGGGGCATTTTTTCTAGCGTAATAGTAGCACATTAGTGATACCACAAATAAATGCCATCAAATGTGAACTTGATGAGTTTTCTATCTATCTCTCATCGCCTTTTCTCTTTCACACTCACACACGCAACAGTGAAAAACATGGTCTCTGCAAGACCGCTTATCTCCATGGTGACTCAAAAGATTGTTCTGGAATAGAGAGGTGTTGTAACATTACGGACAAACCAGTTGGAAAAGAGGACAGTCTGGCACCCTGAAGCTGCACCAATGTCTGCGGGAGGAAAAACATGTCACATTGTTTTGACTGGCTTAACGAGCTGCACACTGTTTTGCCGTGTCCATGAACATTTTCTGTATTTACTTCCGCTCCTATGGCTTTCCAAACGTTTTAATTGGTTTACGTTTCGATTTTGACATTGTGCAAAGCGGGGAAAGAATGTTGAAATTTGGTGAAATTAATAAACATACATACATCTTTTAAACATCTTTAGGATTTCCCCCCCCAATAATCTTCTCAAAATACTGAACTTTTGCTATTAAACCACTTTTTTTTGTAACCAGCCTGATTTCATTATGCTCTTTTTTTCATATTTAAAGATGTTTGAGTTTGGTGAGTTATATAATGTAATTTTGCAGCATGCGATAGTGATATTAACTTAGATTTTCTCTGTTTTCTTTGTACACAGGTTGTCGGCAGAACTGTTCTGAGTCGTTTACGTTCCAGTGTTTCCATTGAGGCGACCCGACTTCTCCTCTCAGATGAATCCAGAGTAGATGGCTTTTTAAAGACTTCAGCTGTGAAATACTGTCCACACATTAGTTTCTTCATACTGGAGTTTTTTTTTAAAGGTAAAATAATCTGATCTTCTTGGAGTAAAACCCCCCCCCCAACTCTGACCTTTTGAAATTTGAACCTTGTGAACAAACGTGTTACCTCGTGCAGTTCAGAGTGTTTAATATCTTGCTGTTAATACACCGATTTGTTTGTTTTTATCCATTCTTCTCTTTCTTCAGAACCAGATGTGAATCTCCCTCTGCTCTTCACTCAGTGGGCATTATGTTGACCCAAATCTAACCCCCATTAACACCCATCTTGACCTTTCCCTCCCACCTCCTCTCCCCACATCCTTCCCCATTCTTCGTCATGACTAGTCTGAAGCGCTCTCAGACGGAGCGGTCAGTCGGGGGCTCTGTGCCGGCGACTGATGAGTTCTACACCCGCCGCCTCCGACTGCCCAATGGAGGAGCACCGCCACCTCGAAGCGAGAGTGCACACATCTCCTCCGCATCAACCACTGGAACCAACCCTGGTGTCCCCAAGATGGGGGTTAGAGCTCGTGTGGCCGACTGGCCCCCAAGGAAAGATGGCGGTGGAGGCGGTGTTTGGCATATCACTGTGGAAACGGACTCGCCCAGCTCTACGAACACCACCAGCTCCTCAGGATCAGGAAGTGGAGACAGAGAAAGGATTCTGGGCGGAGGAGGAGGTGGTGGAGGTGGAGGATCTAGTGGTAGTGGAGAAAGAGGAGGGAATGTGTCAGCTGTCACAGCCCACACCAATCTGTCAGCAAAGTTAGGACACCTGATAAGCCCACAAGACTCATCGATGCTGCGCAACATCCAGAATACACTAAAGAACAAGATGCATAGCAAAGGAAAGGACAATCGCTTCCTGTCGCCTGATGGTTACTTGGGTTCTCCTCGGAAAGGGATGAGACGGATCCGCCAGCGTAGTAACAGTGATATAACCATCAGTGAGCTGGATGGCGAGGGCAATGAGGGCTGGTCCTTCTCTGGATGGACGCCCATGCACCGTGAATACGGCAGCACTTCTTCAATAGACAAACACGGCGTGTCGGGAGAGAGTTTCTTTGACATGCTGAAGGGATACCAGTCTTCCGAGGCCCCTGATCAGAGAAGCTCAGCTCCAGAAAGACTGTCAGAACTCCTTACTGTGGCCCCCATAAAGCAGGCCGCCCTGGATCTGCCCGATGGTCCAGCTCGCGGCAGTCCTGCCAGCCGACTGAAAGAGCGCGAGAAACACTTGAAGAGACGGTCGAAGTCGGAAACAGGTGGAGAGTCCATCTTCCGGAAGCTACGCAGCGTAAAGGTGGAGGGCGACACATCGAGGGCCGGCTCAGATGCTGAAGATGGTGGGAAAGGGGATGAAAGTGGCCCACCTCCTAAGCCATGGGTGTGCCAAAAAGGCTTTGCCCATTTTGACATTCAGTCTCTACTGTTTGACCTCAATGAGGCGATCCAAAACCGCCAATGTGGCTCCAAACGCAAGAACACCACAACTGGTGCCTCAGCCGCTGCTGCCGCTTCAGCCTCTGCCACTTCCTCTCTTTCCTCCAATCAGAGTGGAACCTATGGCTCCCCTTGTGGCTCACAGGAGGAACTGAGCAAGGAGGGGAGTGGAGGACATGGTACCAACCCCGCATTGGACCCTGGGGATGATAAGAGCAATGAGTTGGTCCTCAGTTGCCCTTGTTTCAGGAATGAGATTGGTGGAGAGGGGGAGAGGAACATATCTCCTGCTAAACAGGTATGTTGATTTCAAGAAAACATATGTATAAATAAGATTCTCATTTATATTTGGTGATTGGGTCAGTCTGTAAAAATAAATTGTGCTCCTCTGGCTTTTCCCAGTGCTAACTGGCACCCATCCAGTCAGAGCCAGGACGAGGGTTTTAGTGCTGTCAATCAATCCCTTGGCCTCTGCTGTGCTGCAGCTTCTTCCTGATAGCAGAGGCTGCCATGAATACTCAGCCTGGTTAGCATAGCAATTAAAATATGAATAACATTAACATTGATATATCCTGGGACCGTAAGTTGCTTCTTCACAATTAGCACATTGAGCAGCATGTACACAAGCATGACTGGCAGCTCTAAGACCTTTTTGACTGAGAGCTCTGCATTTCTTCTGACAGTATTAGTAGCACTGGGAGAAGGGAGAAGAGCCTGAGCTTATCACAGATTATCTGTCTCGTATTACACTGTCACGACACAGTGACAGTTTTAACAAATATGTAAAGCACATATATTTTATAAAAATGACGTCCTGCAGCTTGCTTCACTTTTCTTTGTAATCGGCTTTCCAGCAGGGCAGCATTGGTAGCGGCGGGAGCTCCAGCAGTTCCTCTGGCAGTACGGAGGAAGGACCGCTGGATGCCACTCTCACAACCCATTTCACCAATGCTGGAGTCGCCGTGTTGGAGGCTGCTAAAGACGGGCAAAGTCAACATGCTGACAGGTCCAAGAGATACATTGTGGAACATGTTGACCTCGGTGCCTATTATTACAGAAAGTACTTCTATCTTAGAGGTAAGAGCCTATCATTGGATTAAATGTCTTATTAATTTTTTACTTCTTGCAGCCATAAACAATGTCATGGCTCATTCTTGTACAATATCTAATTGTTTTTCTGATCAAAAGTGGTGAAAATACTTTAAAATGGCACTTAACTGGCTTTTCAGCATAGTCCAAAAAGGTGTGATCAGGGTTAAGTAAGGGCTCAGTGATTTTACATGAATGGTGATGAGGAAGAAATGTGATTCGTTTACATCTGTTTAGTTGTTGCGATACAATTTTGCAGCTAATCTGACAAAAGGATCAGGAAACTTTATTGTCAAAAGTTCAGTAATTTGGGCATAAAATTGCTCACCTTGTTAAACAGCTTTTATTGTGATCTCTGCTATTTGTTTGTCAATCCTTAAATAAATTCAAATTTAAATGTTGATCTAGGGGTGCTGCGGTAGTGAAGCACAACCTGTGCTTGATTTCCTACTAAGAAGGAAGTGTCTGCTCTTAATTTGACAAAACTTGAACAAACTTTGACAAAATTAGTTTTTTCCAACAGATCAACAAAAGGCCAAAAGGTTTTAGAATGGATGAAGCATTAAGCCACAACTTTTGTTGGTTCTTAAAATTAACAATATTCAAAGTTGAAGACATTAATGTCCAGGATAATTGTATATAAACTTCTTCCCGTTTCGAAAGTAGCATATTTAACACGCAACTGCAACCTTGCTGCTGTTTTAATTCTGTTATAATTTTTATTGTGCTCTTAATTTCTTTAGATTTCAGCCTTTTTTTTCTTGTGATCCATTCATTACCACACCTATCACAAATAGCATTATTCTCAATCTAAACCATAGAGCACTGGAACTACCTGGGGGTGGATGAGAACTTGGGTCCGGTGGCAGTGAGTCTGAGAAGGGAGAAGCTGGAGGAGCATAAGGATCATGGCCAGCAGTATAACTACAGGGTCATCTTCAGAACGAGCGAGGTAAGACGACATCAAAATAAAAACTCCTCCTGTGTGCTGGATGCATAGTGACTTCAGCTCATTATGCTGAAGTGTGTTTCCATTTGAGCTTTCCATTCATCTAGATTTACCGTATTAATAGCTGTGAATGTTCATGCTTTTAAATGTGTCAATACTTGGTACACTCTGTTCTGAGTGATGCTACAGAGAAGCTATTATGAGTTCAGTTTGTGTGGGAGTTAACACACAGGATCTTCACCCAGCAGGGGTTCGATTTAAAAGCTGCAGCTCACGGTTGTCAGCTCAAGATTCCGCCGCCTCTGCTGAGCCACCACCTCAAATCCATGCATGTTTGATCTGACTTTTTTCTAATGTTTTCCTCCAGTTGAGTCTTTGTGTTCCCAATCAGCCATTTGCAGTGAGAGTCTCTTCTAAAACTCTCTAGTTTGTGCACACTAGTGCTAAAGATCCATGCGCTCATCCCCTGAGCTAAACGCCCACCCAGAATCTTTGTCAAACTTCATCACTGAAGGACTGAGCTGTGCCATTTCGCACCCAAAAAGTTTAAATTTAAACAAAGATAATTCAAGCATCAAAAGTAAAGCATAGTTTTTGCATTAAAGTACAACTTGAGTAATTGGCTTGGGAGTCCCATTAGTATGACACATAACAGAATGTGATATTTTTCCATCTTTCAACTCTCCACCCCTCTGTCCATTATAATTGCTATTTTTTAAGATTGGAAAACTTTCCGTGTTTAAAAGTACATGTGAATATAAGGGGGAGTGAGTGGGTTGCTCTGGTTTTGTGCATCGGGGGGCCACTGTCCTTTACTACTGCCCGTTGCTCTTGAGCTAAGAGCATTTCTCCCCTTCACTTTATATAAAACTGAGTGTGTTTACACCACCACAGCGACTACCAAACATAAAACACAGACACTGTTAAGTGCCTGGAGACGGCTAGAGACTGCCAGCTCTGTTTATTTGCTCATGATGGATACTCAGGCCTTGGACCTTTCTACAGTCTTCCTGATTTATTTATGGAAGTCTTTCTTTAGTCCGTCTCACACCGAAACCTAAGAGGCTTCACTGTTAAAAACTACACATTATTTTCCATCTTCCTTTAGCTAATCCATCTCTACGTTTTTCTAAATCACCAGAGTACATTTATCTCGAGTTATAAACCCATTCAAGTAAAATAAACTGTGTTATTTATTGTTGTTTTGTTTCCTATCGTCTCTAGCTTACCACCCTGCGCGGATCCATCCTTGAAGATGCTGTGCCGTCGACAGCCAAGCACGGTCTTGCTCGTGGTCTACCTCTCAAAGAAGTACTGGAATATCTTGTTCCTGAGCTCAACGTTCACTGCCTGCGTCTGGCGCTCAACACGCCTAAGGTCACTGATCAGCTGATGAAGCTGGATGAGCAGGGGGTAAGAAGACACAATGAGCAAATTTATTCTCGGATAAGCTGGGCTGCATTCATTTTCTTGATTACGTCTCTTAATTATGTACCTTTGATTGCCACCATCAGCTTACTAAAATGGAAGGATTCTTTAGACTTCCTGTCCTAATCACAGTGTTTTAAAAGCATCATTCAGACAAAAAATGTACTTGGGAACATCTTTCCCCATTTACAGTGATGGAGAGTAATACAAGTAGTCCAAACCTATATCCACGCCCCCACCAAAATATGCACAGGACTTAAAATCACACTCATTGTCAACGTGACAGTAGTTAATCACATAACAATGGTACAAGTGTAAATAATGACAACACAGTTTCATATGGCCACCCACCTGTTTGGAGGTTTTTAAGAAACTGTTGAACAATTTTTTGATCATTTCTATTGAAGGACAAGCTTCTTCCACTACGACTTTATGCCAAACTAGAATCTGGGCTCAAAACCAGAGTTGAGTAATAACTAGCTACATTTACTTTTTGGGAAAAATTAACTTCTAGGATTATTATTACTGTGTTGTATTAGTACTTTTCCTTGAATAATTTTATTAAGTATCGCTACTCTCAATTGATTAAAATATCTTGATACTCGACCCACTTCAGTGAACGAGGAAGCTCGTTTTAACCAAAATTCACCAGACACAAATGCAGTTTTTGTTAGTTTCAGAAGTTTTATATTGAAAGAAATTGATTTGAGGAACGTTTTTTTGTCTGATTTTATTTTGTAGTTATATTATCTGTATTAGTTATTTTTACTTTGATCTTTGAAATGCAAAAATTCCACATATCTTTATATTTTGGTCGGATGTAATTTTAAAATTTCAAATGTTTGAGATTTTGATTAGTTACTCAGTACCAGAGTTGACTTTTTACCAAATATTCTTTTTATATGAGTAACAATTTGAAGTAGTGCTGCTCTAACTTGAGTAAAAATGTTTGGATATTCTTTCCAGTTCTGCATAATCATTTTAATTTGATCAAAGTTGGATAGTTTTAGCCTCAGTAACATTTAGCACACATGTTTTTGTTTCTGCTAGTAGAGCAAAGAATGACTTTCCTCCCAAACTAGTTGACATTAAAACTGGTTGTTTTGGAGACTAGATGACCCTAAGGTGGAACCTTGCTGCAGTTTTCAAACCGTAAACTTTGGAAATGTTTTTAAATCTTTTTTTTATCTCATGAAGAGATAAATATGGGTCAACATACACTTTTAGTCAAGAGAAATGGGCCTCCATCTTGCTTATTTATACTCAAGTAATTGGCAACTAATTAAATGTTTATAAGCTACAGATCAAAATAAAAAGTCTCATTGCATTCACTATTACTTTTAAGATGTTGTAAAGATGATGCTTAATGCGGATTTCTGTTGCACTCACTGATGAAATGAATCTGAAAAAGGTTGTATTTTTAAGTGTGAGGTTTATGCTACTGCTGTAAAATAAGTGTGAAGAGTACCATGTATTCACCAACAGAACTTTGTGAGCCATCCACACACACAGCGTGGTATGTGTCGTGCAAACAAATCTTGTTTTGAGTTCATGAATCATTTCTGGTGTCAGATATTTTCCCCCTTCATACAGGAGATGGCTCTTATTTATTATTCCCTCCGTTTAGCTGTATCATTTTTATGACCTGCTTTGTGGAATTTACTCTGTAAATCTGTGCTTGTCGTTGGAAAACTTGTGTCGCATTTATCTGAACCTTAAAAAGAAAAAAGGAAAAACACAAAACAAGCTCTTTGATGCTCACGATGCTCACCCTCCCTGGTGCAATCATCAGAAGTTGAAATCTCTGAAAATGTCAGCATAATTTCTTGGGGGGGGATAGCATCACCATCACAACAGTACAAGTCAAGGTTGTTTCTGAAATGCCAACAGAACTTCTGACTAAAATGTCAACAAGGGGACTTTGACTTGTCTTCTGCGGTCTCTGCTTCTTCATTTGTATTCTCTGTACAGCTGAGTTTCCAGCGGAAGGTGGGGGTGATGTACTGCATGGCAGGCCAGAGCAGCGAAGAGGAAATGTACAATAACGAAGCAGCCGGTCCTGCGTTGGAAGAGTTCCTCCATCTGTTGGGCGAGCGAGTTAGGCTCAAAGGTTTCAACAAGTATCGTGCTCAGCTGGACACAAAAAGTAAGTACATGTGTGGATACAACAAAAAAAGTAACTTCTAGGTTTAGCTCTTCACCAAGCAAATAATTCATTGTGGATTCAGGAACTCAATCATATCTTAAGCATGTTTTGTTTGTCCATCGTGGACAAACAAACAGGTAATGTTTTTATTTTATTCTGAGTCTCTGTTGTTATTTCTGTACGTTGGTTGTGAATAGCAACGTTCTCTCTTGCGTTCCTCCTTGGCTTGCTATGCTAATAAAATATTAAAGAGCTGCTCAAAAAGATTTATCCCTGCTTTATTTTTTATTTTATGAGCTGTTCAAGCATATTCCACTAGATGTATTTAAAATTATTCTTGTATGAACAAAAACACTGAATCTAGGACATTATATAGACGTTTGACAAATTGCAGGACACTAAGCAATGCAATACAGTCTCAGTAGAAATACGTTGATCTGGGAATCGTGGAGGATTTTCTCAGACAAAGCGATTGCAACTTGAAAATTAAAACTACGTCTGTGAGTTATAAAAATGAGTTCAACTAACTTAATAAAACTGTGCCAACATGCTATTTAGTGGAATCTAAATGCTTAAGTGACGAGTTCAATTCAAGACTCCAACACTCTACAACAGTTAATTTTGACATTATTTTGTAAACAAACTAAGCAAGTTTAGTTCTCGTTCTCTACTGTCTGTGTTTTATTTAGTTCTTGTATGTTTCTTGATTGAAATAAAGTTGCTAGGAAAAAAGAGAGAGAACGTCAGGAGATAAACTGGAACTGCTAAACAGTTTTCACTCACTTGAAAATAAAAGCATGAAAATAAACATCTTCGCTAAAAAATACAATAATTAACAGAGGGATTTTTGTTTTCCATTAGCAAAACTTCAGCACAGAACTTTGAACTTCAGCCAAGTGAAAATGAACAAAACAGCCAAACAACCTAACACTTTGAAATGTATCTGGAAAATCTTATTTAGGGAAACTTAAATGTGCTAAACTGGTCTGGAAGTCCTGGAAATACTGGGCTGCAACTGATAAAGCATTGTAAAGTAAACACCATTAAATGTTTGCAGTAATAACTGATTTAACCAATATGGGCTTTTACACAGCCTGTAAATGTGATTCTGTGAAGCTGAAGGAAAACCAATAGAATGTGGAGTTTATTGATGGGAAGTATTTGCTTGGTGTGAAAGCCAAACGCTGCTCCATTGAATTTTCATCAGTTTTGAAAATGTGAAATCAAGCCATTCTTGTGTCTTCCTCAGCTGATTCTACAGGCACCCACTCCATGTATACAACTCATAAGGATTATGAGATCATGTTCCACGTGTCAACCATGCTGCCCTACACACCCAACAACAAGCAGCAGGTGTGAAAAATGAAATTAACAGAAAGTTTAAGATAACAGCCTTTGTATATATTAAAGCTATAAAGGTGGACATTTGTAGGAGGTTTCTGCAACATCCTGCGTTGTAAAACTAGTGGATTAAGTCACAGCTTTCTAAGTGTCCATTGTCTAAAAGATGTCTCTGATCAGTTTGATCTTCTTGGTCTCTTAACAGCTTATTGTTTATTTTCTGTCTTTATCATCGAACTTGCAGTTGCTGCGGAAGCGGCACATAGGGAACGACATCGTCACGATTGTGTTCCAGGAACCCGGAGCGCTTCCCTTCACTCCTAAAAACATTCGATCTCACTTCCAACATGTATTTGTGATTGTGCGGGCTCATAACCCCTGCTCTGAAAACTCCTCCTACAGGTGAGAATCAGACACAAAGTGCACACTGTACTGTTTATATAGATGCAGCAATGTTTATTTTTATTCAATGTTTTAAAATTATATACATCTATACATCAATAATAAATACTTGTCAATAAATTACATTTAGTTTGTTGTGCTCTCAAGTCACTAAGTGAAAGTACACCTTATGGTCAGATTGAAAGAAATGTTTGAGGCCCTTAAAAGGAAGATTGCAGCAGAGTATTAGTCTTGTAAATGATTTAAAGAGATTTTAAAAGAATTTGAAATCAGCACTTCCACTGTTTGAAAAATAGTCTACAAATGAAACATGTTTCACATCTGAAACAACTGCAGACATTGCCAATCATGAGATTCCTCCAGGACTTGTAAAACCCTGCCTTAAGAAGTGGATATATAATATGATGGAGGAATTGATAAAAAAAAAAAACCTATTGCTATATTTCAAAAGAAATTATGTCAAATCTATGGTGAGCACAACATAAACCACCATCCCTCACAGCTGAATGAATGAAGCTCTGATGATGCCTGCAGAGTTTTCTACTTCCTGAAATCCATCATGAAAATGGCTGCAAGTGTTGAGACGTCTTTGTAGCTCAAGAATTATTAATATTTTGTCAGAAATATATAATCTGAACAGATTGCATGCCACCCACAACCATCAGCTTACCTTGCTTTTAGGTTCTTGTTTGAGTAGAGCTTTGAAATGACTTATTCAGGGTTTTGCCTACTTCTTATCTTGTTTGCTTTCTTTTTTGTTGTCACACTCCGTTTGACTCCAATCATTGCTGTTTTTAATTGGTGTCTGAGCAACTTGTGTGAGGCCTTAATCTTCCCCCATGTGGCTACTTCATTACAGAGCAACAACACAAATAAACACACGTAAGCAATGAGCCCTGCTGCACAGTGAATATTGAACAAATGCTTTTTATGTCTTCGGTTTGTGATTCATAAATGTGAGAGAACTTGACATGATGCATACATGAGAACCTCATGTTTCACAGGTCAAATATGAGTCATGGTCTCCATGGAAAAAGCAAGACTAAGAAATGATGCACTCAACAGAGCTTACAATAATGATGTATTTATTTCTCATTGAATAGAGCATGAACATAAATGCATAGGAAGGGGTTAAAATAAAATTATGCGTCTACCCGTGTAGAAAGCCATACTTTGGGGAGTTTAGTGTACATAGTGCTTCACTTGTCCACATTGAATTTTTGATATTGGTTCAGGTGTAAAACCTGAACCAATATGAAATGTGTGGACACACAAATATGTGTGGACATTTAAAAAAGAAAGAATTGGTTAGTGGAGGAGTCTGCTTTTTAATTTTTACATTCTCAATGAAGGGTTTGAAAATCTTAAGTTTTCTGGTGTTTTTTTTTAAATGTATTTAAAGTCTCCAATCTAATTTTAAAAGTTGACTTGATGCAAGAAGAGAGAAAAAAGGTAAACCTCATACACGTTCCTCATATTTCTCCCCTCAATACATGTCCATCTCCGAACTCCCCACAGCATAAGGTATTGACTTGGTTTTTGTTTTGTTTTTTCTTTTCTTTTTCTTGGCTTGTTGAGCTGCTGTTTGTGGACACTGGAAGAGCAGACTGCCTACACACTGGATATTTATAAGCCCACAAATCACTAAAACCACAGGAATTTACCCTTCGATTTCCTCTGCTCAACCTCCTGCCATGAAGATCACCAAGAAACCTCATAGTCCAAAATTTCCCATTGTGCAGCATTCCTCTCTTTCTTGCCGTATTCAGCCTCACCATTCTCTTGTCCGTCTTTTAAATCATTTCAATCTTGTATGCAATGTAATTCCTTACTTTTCTGCCCCTACCTTTATGTATATATATCAGCATCAATGCGTTCTGTCCTGGATGAGTCACAGGTCCCAGCTTGACTGACTCACAGATGTTTGAGATCAGAACAAGTGATTTCAGAGCTTCGGTATAATACATTTAGCAGCATCTGTAGTGACTGAAAAGAGTGGAAATGAAAGGTCTCATTCTCATTGTTCTCCATGCTTGTAGCTACTTTCAGCTCCTCGCTAAAATACCACGTGATTCATTACTCATTTTCAGAGTAGCAGGCATATATAGCGATAGTACTGTCAATTTCTTGCGTAGGAGTTGTCAACATTTTTCAGATTGCCTGTGCATTACCAAGTACTGTAAGTTAGCAACATTGCACAAGTCTTTAACAGCCATCAGACATAACATTGTGGCCAGCAATAGCACTGTCTGGTCTGTTGCTACGCAGACAAGATGTCATCTTTCTTTTATCACTAGCATGATCTTCATGAATAGGTGAGGGTACAGGACCTTGACTTTTGAGTTGGACTCTATTCCCAACGTGCATCAATTGACCCTATTGCTGGATCACTTCTGCTGGTTCCTTTTCAACCATCTTTCATAGTTTTTGACAGGGAAATGATACATAGGACTATCAAAGATAGGTTGTCAAAAACAACATGTAGATGCTTCTATTTAGGCCAAGATAATGCATTAAATATATTAACTTTTCTGTGCCAGTAAGAGGCAATAATACAATCAAAATTAAGACATTTAGCCTTTGAAGAAATCAGGACAAAGTGAGATAGATGTGGGGGAAAGAAAAGCACAAAGTTGTCCACCGTTGTTGTGGTTTTGAATACAGAAAGCAATGCAAGAAGCTTACTTCTGCTCCATTGTTTCCAGTTCCCATGGACACCCCCACAGTTCTTAAGTCTTTCTGTTTCTGGACGGGTGGTGATTGAGTCCCCCACAACTGTTTCACTGAACGTTTGTGTTATTGTGAATGGGGCCCAAGACCTGGAAAACATGGAAGATAAATGTGTTGTCAGGTCTCTGAAACCAAGAAACATTTTTTTGTACTTTTTCAGCTGAAAAAGGCAAGTGCCATCAGGTAATTTTGCTTAAAGAACAGGACATTTTTGGTTTTCCAGTGGCAATTTCTCCTAAAGCTCTTGTATTTGTTTGTTGCGAGTGTCCTTGTTCAGTTGACGCTATATGCTCTTTTCTGAGCCTCAGGATTGGACAATGATCGATTTGCAACTCCCCATCTTCTACGGTCTCGTTGCGGGTTGAAAATGGTAATTTAGATGTTGCCAATCAACTAAGTCAGTCTGCTGCCAATCAAAGTGCCTGGATGAAATACCTGGTCAGGTCTGACTCTTACCACCTCCAATTTGGTACCAAAAAATGAGCGAGAACTGCACAGAATCTGCAAATGAAGATGAATCTGGCTGGGAGTGATTGATGATTTGAGACAATTACTTTCTAGGTGAACTAACATTATAAGATAAAGAACATGCATCTTTTTCACTTGTCAATGATCGACGTTATGACTGCTGATGTCCAAGCTTTCCCGCTTGGCCAGATTGACTAGACTTGAGCTGTTTCACCGTAGAGGAAATTCAAACAAACCTTTGAGACACTAGCTTTTTCCCACTGCTTCCATTTATTTATTTTTTTTAAAAAAAGGTTCATCCTGCAATGCTATTTCAGCCAGAAAAATGTTTCCTCTTTCATATCAGTCTGTCACAAGCAAGTTAAGGTGGGAAATAAGCTGTCAACAATTTGAAGGCTGGTATAATTGAACACCACATGTCTCCAGCAAGGACAGGATGTCTCTAAGGTATGTTTAGAAATATGTGGGTGACACAGGTACTGCTTATTAGGCAATGTGATTAATCCCAGTGTCAACATGTGTGCTGATGCTTGTCAGCAGGAAATTGTGTGGGATGGGGGGCTATGACTCCCTGTGCCTCTCTTGTCACCTGGCAATTATCACCTGTGATAGGATTTCGTGATTGAGCTCTTTTGGTTCAGCCTAGAAAAATTAAGCCATGTAGGAATATGAGCTCTCCAGGCCAGCGTGTTACTTGACACCTCTTTTATTGTGTCTCATTCCCCCACCTGTTTGCATTTTTTCCCCTTTTCGCCAGCCTTCACTCTTTTCTCAGAAGCCTTTTCCATTTTTTTCACCCAGGAGTCACATTTGGCTAGAGGTTTGGAAAAGTAGTCATGTGCATCCTTTTCTTCTCTTCCTGTCTCCATGACGGCTCGGCTGAATTATTGACATACCAAAAAGGGCAAACTACCTCAAATGGCCCTTTCAGGATCTTATTGAAGGGGAAAAAAGCATATAATTCAGCTTATACATGCCTTAAAATAACCTCAAGTAAACACACCAACATTTGACAGTGTAGCAGAAATGTTAAGCAACATGTTCAAATGTCTTTATTAAAACTGAAACACAGCACTTAGGCTGGTTTAGCACACGCAAGAATAACATATAACATATTGATTAAAATGGACACAATAACATTATCTATGATGTATATTATTATTTTTATTTAAATACTTAAGTAGATCCATACAATACGCCACAATTTAGGTTTAATGTTTGATGGTTGTTTAGCAAACAAGTAGAATTTATGTTGGAACATGTAAATTATTATTATTTTTTTGGAATTGATGGAAGATCGTACCTTTAATGACTCTTTCATTATAAAAAAAAATTAGGATTCAAAGTTTTTGCAGTTGAGTCTGTAACTGTTTAAAACATTGCAAATATGTAAATGATCTGTATTAAAGTGTCACATTTTTGATAAAATGTACATATTAAACTCTGAAAAAGTGCAGATTTTCAAAATGGAAAATCTTTAGAAATGTTAAAAAAAGATTAAAACACATGTATTTGTAAATACTTAGGTAAGAAATCCTCTTAATACTCATTTAAGTTGTTTCTCTGGCATGCCAGCAGCTAAGCACATTTTAATTGGATCCCTCAGTGCTATAAGTAGTTTAAGCTGTTGATTGAAATTTTCTGGTTGGCCTATTCAGTAGCAAAACAATAAATCAGAACAAAAGTATCCACTGCTTGATGGGTTCAAATTTCCGTTTCCAAACTGAGTACAACTAAATTTGATAAATCTGCTTGACGAGTCTCTCTTCACATGTCTGCCTGGCTAATTTGTTTTTCTTTTCTTTTTTCTTCCTAGTGTGGCCGTCACCCGTTCCAAAGACATGCCCTCATTCGGTCCCCCTATCCCAGAGGGCGTGACCTTTCCAAAGTCATCAGTCTTCCGGGAGTTTCTGCTGGCCAAAGTGATCAATGCCGAAAATGCTGCTCACAAATCACATAAGTTTCGAGCCATGGCCACCCGAACGCGGCAGGAGTACCTGCGGGACCTGGCAGAGCGCCACACCACCAGCACTCCGATTGACCCCTCTGGAAAGTTTCCTTTCATTTCTTTGGCTCACAAAAAGAAAGAGAAGAGCCGGCCGTACGAAGGAGCGGAGCTGCGCAGTCTTGGCGCTGTGACCTGGCCGGTGTATGCTGAGGATCATGGGAACGGAGGGGAAATCGAGGCCCTGTTGGCCATTTCCAATGACTTTATGATCCTGTTGGACCAGGAGGCCAAAGCTGTGGTGTTCAACTGCGCCACTAAGGATGTGATTGGTTGGACTCTCAGCAGTCCTGCTTCTTTAAAGATTTTTTACGAGCGAGGAGAAAGTGCGTCTCTCAGGAGCATCAGTAATAACACTGAGGATTTCAAAGAAGTGGTCAAACGTCTGGAGGTAAGAGGACTCACACCGACACGATGCCAGAATATTTACTTAATCCCAAATGGAAATTAAATGCCGTTGTAACTCATTATATGTTTGATGGTGATAACTTGTTTTGAGGAAGGGAAAATGGTCCTCATGATGAAAATTGGATCAAATTCACTTTTATTTAAATACCAAAAATGCTTTTCCCTCTTACCTGACCTACTTAGACTCTCCTACTATTCAATGATGACATTTTTTTTTTTTTGTTTTCATATGCCAGCCTGCCGTCTCTTCATGCGTTTCACTTTATTGAGGGGAGTTTCAGAAACACCTCTGGACAACATTCTGCTAATGGCTCATACACCTACACATACAGTGAAGTGGATGCTTGTTCGTTCTTAGCTGTTTCCATGGAAACAGGCTGGGGAAAAAGGTGTTTTCTTATGTAATCAGTGGAGCTTTAAAAATCATTCAGTGTTGCCTTTTGGTTTTGAAAGGTATTGCATGCGTGTTTACGCATGTGAATGTTTTTTCTCTCATGATCTGTTTATGTAACTTGAATTGCGCAGAAATTCTGTGTTTTCGTTCTGTTGCATACCAGTAAATTTCAACAAAAGTCAAATTATTAATTATCTAATATTGCTCTGTGTGCAATTGGCTTTTGATTAAAAAGAGGAAGTGATCAAACTAATTATTTTTCTACTCTTTGTTTCTGCCCTTATGCCTCTAATTTTTTTCTAATACTATTCATTGCCCCTTTTAACACAGACATGTTCAACTGCAGTAACTTTGTATATTAAGCACTTTTTAGTGGAGCTCGACTTCTTTGGTGAGACAGAAAAATGCAGAGGTACCTTTAAGCCTGAAGATGCATCATTAGAAGAAAAAAATAAAAATGGGATATATGTAGTGAGTAACCATAAGAAGCAGTTATTTGTGATTTAGACTTGCTTTCACAGATCCACTGTGAGCTAATGCATCGGTGGAGTTTCTTTTTCCAAGTGTTCCCATTCTCACCCCTTCATGTTTAGTTTCTTCTCAGCTCTCTTCCATCCTTGCCTGAACAATGGGAGTCACATGATAAAACAAAAGTTCAAGGGAGTTTCTCACTTGTAACTCGTCTTTGTCTCCACGCAGACTCGGGTTTCACCAAAAGAAAGAACTTCCCGACTTGGGTGTCATTTGTTGAGTGCAAATTATTTCAGAAACCTGTGTGTGTGATGTAGCTGCATACTTTTGTATCCCCTAAGATCTCTCTGCTTCAGTAGAACCATGTTTGCAGAGACACAGAAATAAACTCAGTTACAAACAGAGACAATCCTTCCAGCTTTCCTAAACGGACATCAGTTTAACTTAGAAAAGGACGTCTCGACCTGTGATCACCTGATGTTTCTAATTCTCCCTCTGCCCTCAATCTGTCCAGTTTCTAACTAAGGGCTGTGAGACATCTGAGATGACTCTTCGGCGAAACGGCCTGGGGCAGCTTGGCTTCCACGTCAACTATGAAGGCATTGTGGCAGAGGTATTGGTTCTTAACATAAATGTTTTATTTTGCACATTTGGTCATGATTTAGGTGTTTTACTCAAGTTTAAGTGACTTTTTTTTCCAGATTTCTACCTATATGAGACGGCAAATGAAAGTGTTTAATGCCATAGGAAGCAGTTTAACACAAAAACCTTGGAACCGGGTTTTTAAAGATACTCTGTTGAATATTTTATATAAGCTAAAAATATCTATCCCAAGCATAGGCAGTAAAATAATGCACTATATTTCAACAAAATTTCACCAGTGCTTGTTTAACTCTGTTTTTGATGCAGCTTACTTATGATTTTGCTGGCTGGATATGAGACTGCAACAGTCATTAAGTCTCTCTTTTATTATATACAGTTGGATAATCCCTGGATTTTACACGTACAATACAATTTAGGCTTTTAAAAAATGTTTTTCAAATGTTCAGCAGTTTAAAAAACAAAAAAGCCAATCACCATATTTGAATTGTATTTGTGTTTTTGTGATTTAAAAAATCAAAAAACATAGAGACTCTAAAGTTAGAGTAACCAACGTTGAAGCTTGAATGAGACGTTGTTGTTCACAGGTGGAGCCGTATGGATACGCTTGGCAGGCGGGACTCCGTCAGGGCAGCCGATTGGTCGAAATCTGCAAAGTTGCTGTTGCGACTCTGACCCATGAGCAGATGATTGACCTCCTCAGAAATTCAGTGACGGTGCGTGTTGTCATCATCCCGCCACATGATGACGCCACTCCACGCAGGTAAGTGGAAGTGAATGTATGTAAACAAAGTCACTTTGACACCAGCTATTCTGTGAATAGTGGTTTTGAGGCTGTGTGTTTAGTATTTGGCATCACTGTGTCCAGTTTTAGAGCAGAAGGTGTTGACATCTGACTGGACCAAAACAAATGCTTTTCAAGCCTAATTTAAATTAGCTTCAGAATTTCTTCCACATGGTTTAACTTGATGTCTGAACTTCTTACAGGCTAATAAAAATCAATCTACTTTTACAGATGCAGCTCATGAGTTCACCGGGACTCAAATCGCTTTAATGTGCAAATTGTAAAAGCTGAGGCTTTGAGGCAGTAGGACAAATGCGACCTTTTATTTGTGACATTCAATATTCCCAAACCCCAAAGCCACGTGAATGGCAAGGAACGTTTCAACTTAACCCGCTTGTCCCCGTCTCTGCAGGGGCTGCTCAGAGCTCTACCGAGTCCCGGTGTCTGAATACAAAGGCAGCAGCACAGACAGCGGCTCCTTTGAGTACAAGTTCCCGTTCCGCAGCAACAACAACAAGTGGCAGAGGACGTCCAGCAGCCCTCAGCAGTCCCTGACCGCTTCGCCGCAGCCCCACACCCCCAACCGAGCCATCAGCCTGGGCAGCTCTGTGGGGAAGACCCTGTCTGCTGAGAGGCTGGAGAGAGGCGCCGCCATTCCACGCAGCGTTAGCAGCGACGGGCGACCTCTGGACTCCAAGAGGTCAGAGCTGTTTAAACATGGATTGATAGAAATGCATAAATGGTGAAAGAGGGTTTGAAATGTTTGTTTTTTTACTTCTGGAAAATATGGAATATTTGATACAGTAAAAGATGCAAATGAACAAATAATTTCCTTTAAATACGTGTTCTTCCTTTAGTGTACGCTTGATCATTCGTAACAAACATTGATCCTTTTTGATTGACTTTTTTCCCCCCATTAACCGACTAATTATAGGAGAAAAAAATGTGCTAAATAGGAGACTTATTTGTTTATTTTTACTGAATTTTAACAAGGTGAAGCTAAAGCTATGCCACCAGAGGAGTCCTGGTTTGAACATAATTATATGGAAACATTTTTAAACTTAAAACTGTATATATTTTTGAACAGTTTGGCTTATCTACTGATATGAGTTTGCTCTTCTCTCATCAAATGACCTTTATTAGCATTTGTACACTCAGTTAATGATTAATTGACTGCTAAATTAGTCGGCAACTGGAGCTAGCATCCACTGTATTCTCTCTGGCATGTTTTTTAGTTTTCCCATTCACTGTTGTTGTTCCTCACTTTCCAGTGAATACATTTCCAAAGTGTATCTCTATGACCTGCTTGTGTTGCAGGATGTCTCCTGGCAGTGAGAGCTACAGCCTGGCCTCCTCGCTGGCGTTGGGTCGTTCGCCTCATAACCGCAGCTCTCCCAGCAACCTGTCCTGTTCCAGTGAGGCCTCAGGAAGCTCTGCGCACTGGAGGCAGAAGTCCATGCCTGAGCAGTAAGAGCGACACAGGAATTGTTTGCCGAATGCGTCATACCCAAACTCAACATTTGTATCCTGTAAACCTTTACCTTGCCCTGAGGCACTCACTTTGTCCTGATTATTCATCCTGTGTTTATTTTAGTGACACAAAAGCAATGGTGCAATCATCACTTTTCATACTTAGAGTTGAATATATAGACTTTGGCATTTCAGCCCACAGAAGTAAATTAGGTTGAAAATACAGTATATTTGTCAGACAGTTGTAATATTTCAAAGTAAGGTGCTCTACTTCCACCCACTAAAGCCATGAGGCAAGTTTTCATTATGTCTTCCTGCCTTTTCTTGCTTTGCATCTTTAATCACTTGTAACAAGTTTAAAAAGTATTGCCTCTGACTTTTTTGTGATTTTCTGTTTTGACAGGTTTGCGAGCAGCCGACATTCACCCATGTCGTCAGAGAGACGGGAGGCGACCGGAGAGGGCGGGTCGAGCGGGAAGTCCACCCCCAACTGGTCGAGAATGGAGGAAGGCGGAGGTGAACGAGGGTCAACAGGTGAAGTATTCCAGTGTGTCCACACCTCCTTAGAAAGACTTAAATGTATGTAGCTAAAATTAAAGCCTTAAAATGTCTTAAATTTGTTTTTTAAAAAAGCAATTCAGCCTTAAATGTGTCAATTACAGGTCTCAATTTTTGTGGTGTATCTTGTGGGACCTTTCTGTCAGGCAAATGTCATCTTCTGTGACAGAAGGTGATTGCAACTACTGCTAACTGGGTGCTAATGTACCCTAGCTAGCTTGTTAGCTAGGGCAAAGTGCATATTTATCCCCTGTTGGCTGGATGACATTTGCCATTGTCTTACATTGCCATCCTGTACAATGTTACATTCATTCTGTGCTTAAAAAGCTATTATATAAAATATGCCTTTTGCTTTTGTACAATTCTGCTTGCTAATGGTTTTTAAAACGGTCTTAAAAAGTCTTAACTTTGTGTTGGTGAAACCTGCAGAAATCCCATATTCAATATTTGATGTTATTGAAAACTAGCTCAGATGTGCGGAGTCCCCCTCCGGCTCTGTTTGCTGTTATATATGTCTGAATGCAAATGTATGCAAATGGTAATTTTAAACATGCAAAGAGTGGGTGCAGTTGATGTATGCAGGGGAGGAGGAGATGGCACACGAAAGAAATCCTCCATATTTATCTGTGCTTTAAAACCCTTTGAACTGACAGGTACCGTGAGGAGTATGTGAATAGTGGTTACATAAGCTGTAACTCTGACAGCAGCCTTTCTTAACCCTCCCATCGTCCTTCTCATTCCTCCTCCCATTCCCCTGCAAGCTGTGAATTATAAAGCCTTTACAGACGTCTTAATGTCTCTGCAAACAAAAAAAGGTGGATGTATAATAAAATTAGTGGGGAAAAAAGGAGAGATTTTCTTTTTGTTGTTAAATTGTAAGAGTGAATGAATTTTCGTCTCTTACACTCCTTTCTATTCTGAGTCTTATTAGAGAAGCGGAAGACGCGTCCGTCTTTCTTGTCAACACACCATCATTGTGTGCCTTTCCTTCCCTCCCTGCTTCCTGTGTGTCCCTCATTTTCTGTTGTTTCTCGTTTTTCTCTCATTCATCTTTTAATTCTCTGTTGCAAGAATTTTCCCATCCGCTTTTTAAACGCTTTCTCTTTATATTCCAGCTGTGCATTTATGCATTCCCCAAAGTCTGCCTTTCTCTTCTGATTCCAGGCAGAATGTTGCTTTTCATTTTTGACCAATTTAGTTTCAGCCTTGTCCTCAACCTGTTGCTGACCACCACAATCACAGTTGAAGGCCTCAGTCTTTCATTTTGTGGATGTTTATAGCATTTATGTCATGATTGGTTAGGGAGGAACGATCTGTACTGGGGCAGATGAGCTAAAGTCAGCCAAGATTCCAGCCTTCAAAAAACCCTCTCTGTTGCAGTGTGGTTTAGAGTTCTGTCTTTTCCTTTTCCTCCCATTTTTAACTCCTGACCCTCCAGCTTTCAGCAAGAATGATGTGGCCAGGCTCTGTCCAGAAATATAAGAAGTCACACAAAGTGCACTTCATTCATTTCAACATTTTGTCTTGCTACCACCATACATTTCAGTGAATTTTTGTGTGATTTTAATGATAGATCAACATAAATTACCGCAATGCATAATTGCAAAGTGGAAAGAAAAGGATAATGTTTTTCAAGTCAGCTAAAAATCTGAAAAGTGTGGTGTACGTGAGAGAACACCTTGTTGAGCCACCGTTGGGTCTTTCTGGGTACGTTTCCACCTGTTGATGTCTGAAACGACAGTTAAGAATGTAAATTATATCCATGCCAAAAATTTCAGAGCTCAGTTTATTTACACAAACAAAAAACATCCCTAAAAGAGATTACCGGGTGAAATGAGGAAGTACTGTTGGAACCCCATCATACGTTTGCAGGTTTTCAGGGTCAGATGTTATAATGATTGAATTTAAATGCATTTTGAGGTTTTTCAGATTTTCTTCCAATTTACGATTGTGTGCTACTTTGTGTTTATCACCATAATATACCTGGAGGTTTAAAGTTGCAGCATAAAGAAATGTGAAACGGTTCAACGGACACTGTAAACATTCCTCTTACCTTGTTTAGATGATTCATTTATTGGAATGTTTTAAATACTAAAGTGCTTAGTTTGGCTCATCTAAAGCAAGTTTAAATCAGTTGTGATTTACAGTATACTAGATATAAATCCACAGGAACTCTTAACACTCCAGCTTACACCCAGCTCTAATTAGTGCAGAGAAGCCCGTGGGCTGCAGTGCAACCGTACAAAGTAATAAATATTCTAAATGAGATGGAAACTACGTTTTTAGATTCATCCCAACAGATGCTATGCTTCCACCCCAGCTCTCCCTGTGTCTCATGCTGCTGTGCTCATTAACTGCCT
Organism: Micropoecilia bifurca; assembly: GCA_903067075.1. Taxonomy (NCBI): domain Eukaryota; kingdom Metazoa; phylum Chordata; class Actinopteri; order Cyprinodontiformes; family Poeciliidae; genus Micropoecilia; species Micropoecilia bifurca. Next base: position 55,947 of record CAEGAF010129459.1, read on the forward strand.
GCTCTGTGAATCTTATTGCGTAACAGATAGACAATTACACAATAGTCCCATTTATGTCGAGGTTTACTTCGGGACTCTTTCATGCAGCACATCTTGCCCAGAGCAAGCAAAGGGTGCGGGGGGGGGGATGCACTTTTGTTTGAAGTGCGTTGCTTTTGATGACAACCGATCTGGGATTTTGTTAATAGGCGATGAAAAGGCGAAATGAAAATAAGAGTGCTGGGTGCTTCCTGGCGGTTTTGTCGCTTTGTCGCATAATGATCTGTTGAATTATCAGAAGCTTTTCGGTGCTGCAGGGTCTGACTGCGTGTTTTGTCACCAACTCTGGTTTGGTTTGATGTTGCAGAGGCTCCAGCTTCCAAGTCCGGCCAGGGCTACTCTGGAGCGCCTCGCATCCAGAGGCAGGAACAAGTCATCCACCTCTCCCCAAAGAAGGGCAGCCAGGTCAGGATGTGAAGCTTTCCTCCTGACAGTACAGTTTGCTCTGTAAAATGTCAAACTCTTAGTTAATTAAATTAGTACTTATGTAACATCTTGTCACCATAGGCCACTTGCTTATATAACACCTCATGTTTTCTCTATTAATGGAAACTTGGCTGTGTTTGTGCCCTGGCAGTCAGACGGGCCGTACTCCGGCCACTCCAGCAGTAACACTCTGTCCAGCACCGCTTCCAGTGGGGGCCACAGCGACAGCGACAAATGGTACGACTTGGGGAGCGGCGGCGGCGGCGGCGGCTCCAGCGGCGACCAGGGCGAGCCTGAACCCAACGGCCTGGGCGGAGGAGGCTACCTCCAGGGAGCCTCGGCCGACAGCGGCATCGACACCGGCTCTTATGGAGCCTCGCATCACTCCCACTCCCACCATGGCAGCACCACCTCTCTGCTGGCCCCCAGTGGGAGCAGAGAGAGCAGGGAGCGCTCCTCGTCTCCGTGGCACAGTCCAACCGAGGGAGGGCGCAGGATGCTGGAGAGGTCGCCTGCCGCTGCCGAGTCTCCGGGGCCGCCGTCGGAAAGGGGCCGTGAGTCCGTGGGTCGAAGCCCACCGACTCATCTCCTGGTTAGAGACAGCAGCACGTTCAGCCTGGGCGATGGTGGATCGCATTCAAGGTCAGTTTGGGCAAGATGTATAGATTCATATCAGTCAGAATATTACTGAGGAGATTTTAATTCAAAAAGTCAGACGGTCTTCAAAAGAAGTGGGACGCCCTACATCAGTCTGTTTATTTTTCTAGTATATTTGTCACAGGTCTGGCTCACTGATATTTACCCCAAGCGTATTGCAAGATGTAAATATATGGAGCTAAATTGGGGCCATAAGGTTTTGAAAGTAAAACTGAAAAAAAATTGAATCTGAAAAAAGAAATGTTGACTCTGAAATAAATAAAAGCCGATATCGGGACAAAGAAAATTTTGAAACAAAAAAATCGAAATGGAAAAGATTTGAATCTGAAAAGAAACAGATCAAAACTACAGTTTTTTTTCCCAGCCTATTTTTTTGGCGACATAAAAAAAACCCCTTTTGCTTTTGTCATTTAGTGCATTTAGAAGAGCCTCAGATACTGAAGGAAAGATGAGGACCAAAGGGAAAAAACCTAATACTTTGAATAATCATAAAAAGGGATTTGGTCTCAATCATTATTATAAGATACATTTTTAAATAATTCATTAACATGTGACATTTATCAGGCTGCTTTGCTGATTGTCAGAAGACAAGAGGCAGGATTTATGCTCAACTAATGTAATAATTATTGAATAGTGAGTAAACGTGATGAAAACATTCAAATAGATGATTTTTCTCGACATTTTGTAGCCTAGGTGTTAAGGCTATTGGGAGGCTCTGATTTAGCAAATATTTTTCTACAATCCTGAAAGGAAGTGTTGAGTATTCTCTTCCTTGTCTTTCACAATTGTGTGATACTCTGCATCAGTCACATAAAATCACATTGTAAAACAATTAAGTGATTTGTGACTCATAAGACGACACAATTAAAAAAGTGTCTGAATGCTTTTCTGAGGCACTGCATGTTTGTGATGTAACAGTACATTGTGTTGAAACTTCCACCATCGTGTCATATTAATCCGTTTTTTTCCGTATCATATATTTCTGTGTTTGACACGACATGGAAATCCATCTCGATCCTCCTTCCCCTACACAGATGAACCTCGGCTATTTTCATCACAACCAGCTCAATCTGTCTGTGTTTGGCAGACGACCCGCATTCCTGAGATCTCCATTCATGCAGTTCTGAACTGACTCTTCTCCGCTTTACAAAGAATCAAAACAAGAGAATAGGATGACTGAAGCATAAATCATAAATAGGATGACTGAAAATAAATCCTGTGACTTGAGGCTTTGTTAGAAATTTTAGACCATCAAATAAATAAATAAAAATCGTTGGAGAGAAAAAAAATTCACTGTTTGGCTGAACTGTTTCTGAAACGCAGCCCGACTTTTTCGTACTGTGAATGATGATTCTTGCCCAGGTTTTGGGCCTGGTTACGCTGGTAGACACATGATCCAGCCAGAGGCCGAGGTAACAATCTAAAGCACATGGCAAAACACAAACTGGGTGTTGTTTTAAAGTCATAAACTCAATTGGCCTATTTTGTAGCTGCTTTGTTTTTAATGTTTTCACTGCTTTTTATTACTTCTAAAATTTATGGACTCCTATCTGCTTACAAGCAGCCAAGGCAAACAATTTGTGTAATAACTTTAAGAAGCCACTTATACACATATAAAAAAGTCAACATATATATTTAGCTTTTATAAAATAACATAAAAGTTTCACCTCTTTACCTAAGTTCAGCTTAGATTTCTGAATTTGACTCTCTTATTTTATAACTCGTAACCTCAGCACGTGCTGCATCGTGATTCATGTTCTCATTACTTGTGCCAAAATTTCTTTACCCAAAAAGATCACATATCAGACAACCTCCTTCTCAGCAAGACTTTTGCTGGAAACCAAGCATAAAAAGTCATTTTAATTCCCTCTTATCTTTCCACATTAGGCCTCAGGAAATGTGGAACACATGTCCTACTTTTCACAGCTGAGCTCGTGTCTCAAGCTGAGGCGAGTTCCTGTGTCCAGCTCTTCCTGTTGGAGCAAGTTCATTTCATCGGTCCAGACAGAGTTACACTATAGTTGTTTACCATCAGAGTTATGGAGGGTCAGAGAGGGAGGTTAATTTGGCTGATGCTAATATGTTTAAGCAATAAGTACATGATGTGCCTCTTCACATTTGGGTTACATGTGATAAATCAGCACAAAGTGACATATATTTATAGGGATACTGGGTTTAAAATAGGGGTGGCATTTATCACATCATTTATAAACGATAAATGAATTTAATTGGATAAATTCCCATAAATGTTGCTTAAAAATCCCTAAAACTGTATTATCCACATTTCTCTGTTTGTCCAATAGAGGTGATTAAATAAATATCAAAACACTTGAAAATATGATTTAATGCAGTTACTGTGTGCAGTTTAGTGATACAAATCACACGCTTAAGTTTTTTTTAAAAATGTGACGTATGTCCAAAAGAAGCGTTTGCTTTTCAAGACCAGTATTTGTTTGTGTGGTTAGGATTGCTGTTCCATACAGCCACAGTTACCTAAAACAGTAATAATTTGTATCGTCACTTTTACAACAGCTCCACAAAATATCGGGCTAAAAATTTAAGCCCATATGGCTCCACCCTTAGTTTAAAATATACATATGTATGTATTTAAAGTGTGGGACATGTTTATATCCAGCCCTATTGGGGCTGTTGCTGTTGGTGTCTTGCTACTAATCACTACTATTTACTAACTATTTGGGTTTTGTTTTGAGTAAAACATTTGCTCCTTGTTCTCTCCTTACTGAGATAAAAATCGTTATGCATCATCTCATTGCCTTGGTTTCTCCTCAGGCACTCTGGCCACAGCTCACCCAGGGAGGAGTCGTCGTCTTCAGCCACCTCCCCTTCGTCTCAGTCGTCAGTCTCTCCCGGGCCAAAGACCTTCTACCCCCGTCAGGGAGCCCAGTCCAAGTACCTGATTGGCTGGAGGAAGCCTGGCTCCACCATCAACTCTGTGGACTTTGGAGACACACGGAAGTAAGGAAGAGCAGAGAACATTACAGCAAATCTTTTAGCAGCGTTTTCCAAGCGTAAACTCTGATGAAACTTTAGCAGGAATCTGTTAAAAATGTAAATATTACTATGTATTTGTCTTTTTATTTATTTCATATGTAGTTGGCGTTTCTCCTTTTCCTCTTTATTATTCATTTTTACATTTTGACAGAATTTTTCTCATAACATGAACGTCTCATCAGAATACATTCAGTAGTGACATATCTGTTGCTTTATTGCCTCCTTGTGGCTGAGGATTATACAGCAGAAACTTTAATTTGTTACACTAATGTCATACGTATGCTTTCAGGAAATCTCCAGGTGAAAGTGGAGATGTGGCCCCCACCCCGGCAGCGAGGCCGTCACTTAGAGACATGCACTCCCCCCAGACTCATGCTAAATCTACTGTGGAGGAAGATATTAAGAGACACCCAGCTCATGACACTCCACCTCCACCAAGAAAACACAAGGAAAAGGTAACTTTGCACAGAAACGGACAGGGAACTAAAGTAAGATTTAAATGATCTCATCCTCACTTTCTCGCTTCGATCCGACTCAGCACGGCCAGAAGTCGCCTCCAAGCCAGCCGCTCAGCCGTCGCCGCTCGCTGCACCGCACCCTGTCAGACGAGAGCATCTATCGCGGTCAGCGGCTCCCTTCGCTGAGCGACTCGGTCACTGAGCCGGCGCTCGCCACCGACGTCCTCTTCAGCTGCTCCACCCTCCCTCGCTCACCCACAACTCGTGGCGTGCCCCTGAGGCGGCCTTCCTACAAGCTAGGAGTTAAACTTCATGGTAAGGAGGAGAGAGATTTACTTTGTACAGGTGTTTAAAATCCCTTAAAATACTTGATTGAAACGCCAATCTAACATTTTTTGAAAAAATTTAATTTTTGTAATTTAATTTTGTAAAAATTTAAACCAGATATTTTCATACACCTAATAAACCTACGTAGACACATTTTCTCACTATCTGAAAGTAAATCAGACCAAATTTCACTTGTTTTAGGTTAGTTAGAATTACCAAAATTATTTGCTAAATGCCACAAAACAAAGGGATTTTTGTATTTTTCCCTGACTAGACATTTGAAAACATAACATTTTAGATTGCAATTACAAAATAGTACCAATAACACTAATAAATGATACCATAAAATAGTGAATTAAAACGTTCTTCTTTGTTGATATCTCTGAAGTGGGGTGCTGGAAAAGTTTGAAAACTTACCTTGAAATGCTTAAAAAGCTTGAATTTTCCTGTAGGAAAAGTGTAGAAACCCTGTCCTTAACATGTTTCTTTTTCTTTTTCTTTCTGTAATTACGTGAATATTCTTAATCTGAACAGTGATAAGACATTAAAGTTGTGTAACATCTAAGAAGAAGAACTTGAAATCCAGGGAAACATGAATGTGGAAATGCTGCCCCCTCTTGATTCGAAAGGTGAATTGCTTGATGATGCGAGAGTCGTGCTCTTGTCCACATTAACAGGTGACCTTTCGGCGTCTGACACGTCATTGGTGGATTTGGTGGAGCGTCATCGGGGACCCCTCCCTCAGGAGCTGATGCCCCTCCCCTCTTCAGGTAGAGACAGTCCTCTCGAGTGGACTCACCTGGTGGATGTGGCCAGTACCTTCGAGAATGAGAGAAACACACACTACAGTAAAACAAAAAATACTTGTTCTACACCTTAAAGCTCATCAACACACAGACTTCTGTGAATGCAGAATTTAGAATAACTTGAACTTTTCTCCTCCTCCTCCTTCCAGTCCAGAGAAGTTACGTGTTTGGAGATGCAAACCACCGAACCAGCGGAGCATCCAGTCCTCAGCAGCCACACATAGAGCTGCAGCCTGCTCCTCTGTCACGACCCTCATCAAGGTTTTTATTTCCACATTGTGACAATGTTCTCCTGTTCAGCAGACGTTTTGATTTACAAACCTGCTTTCTGGATGTTTTCCATTCCTGCAGTGAGGGTCACATAGGGCTGGAGAGGAAGGTGACTAAACTGGAGGCCATGGTGAAGATGCTGCAGGAGGACCTGAAGAAGGTGACATAAAACTTCTGTTTCCTGTGTTCTGCATCGACTACCATCTGGGTGATAAGTTAGTTGGAATAGGAAGGGGATCGTTTCTGGGAAAATAAAAACTAAATTAACTAGCATTAGTATTCAGGTCGGTCTTCCAGTGCTGACAAGCTCTGCCAGAAATCCTCAGAATAAATTTTATTTCATAAGTTTAATTGTGTAGAAACAAATATTATGTAGTGATAAATGATTTAATGTTTCTAGTCTGAGCTAATTTGCCTGATTGTTACGTTTTATATTGAAGAAAATGTTTTCTTTGAATTTCAAAGTCGTTTTCACAGTTTATACCTAATAAGCTGAGTTTTGTGACAGGAATATCAAATGGTATTTTTGGCTTTTTAGGGACTTAATATTGTAAAAATGCTTTCTAAGCAATCTAGAAAAGAAGTTGGATATATTTTTCAAATCTACATAAATAAGGTGTAAAATAGACAATTGAGCATGAAAATAAAAATATTTTCAGTTTTTATTCTTTATTCTGTTAACTAATGTTTTTTGTTTTCATTTATTTTTAAATTATGTGATTCATTATTGATTTACCACATCATAAACTACAGATGAACGGTCATACAAAAATCCAAATGGGGTTTTTTCACAGCTTTTTTTCTTTTACCTCTAGATTTGCTTAAATCAAGATTTATGGTTCTGAAACTAGTTCTGGATTAGATACCAGAAAAGTTTTAAATAATCTAATAAAAAGACTATAAAATGACAAAAAAAATTTCTGATTTATAAATCTATTTATGTTGTAGGATAATAAGTCTAAGTGTAAGTCTCATATGTTATGAAGGAGAACTAATCTAACCTGGATTAGATGCTGTAAGAGTTTTGAATCATTGTTTTGTCTAAAATATTACAAACATCTTGAAGCACGCATTTCTTGTTTAATGGATAATTACGGTAATGAAATCACTTTTTGCACAAGCGGCAAATAGAACAAGCATCACAGTCTTCGTTTGGCTGAACCGAGTCTCTGTTTTTATGTCCATCCCACCTCAGCCATGCAGTTTACTTTTGTCGTACCTTGTGGGGGCTTTTTCAAATGTCAACTAAAAAAAAAAATCAGCCCACAAAGCTATTCAGTCAAGCTGTGACTCACTGTCTGCAGGCAGGAAAAGTTTATATAAACACACACACAAAACTTCTCTGTCTTAAAGTGCACAAGTGAAGGCAACTTTATTTTCTAAAGCTAGAAATGTACTTGAAAATGTTGCCCTACATACAAAATGCTGTTTTGTGCGCCTCGCTTTGAGCAACAGGAAAATATGGTAGTGGCAACATCATGTTGTAAGGATGATTATATGAGGAAGACTACAACCCTAGAACTACAAGATAAAGTCTTATTCATGTGTTGGAATGGTCCAGTCAAAGTACAGACCTAAATCCAAATAGGAATTTGTGTCAATTGACTGAGCTTGAGGAGTGGCTAAGAAGAGAGGAGTTGGTGCAGATATACTCCAAAAGACATATGCACGCCACACTTTTCAGCTTTTTGTTTGTAAACATTTTGAAAACCATGTGCGAAATATAGAAGAAAAAATGGACGACCGCATGAATAGCACTGGTGGGAAAACTCGATTCCATACTTCTCTTCCCTGAAGAGCTGCTTTAGATTCACTTCCTGACCTTTTCTTCTCGCGCAGGAGCGGGAGGAGAAGCTGCGTCTTCAGTCTCAGATCAAGAGGCTCTGGGAGGACAACCAGAGACTTCAGGAGGAATCCCAGACATCAGCTGCCAAGCTCAAGAAGTTCACAGAGTGGGTCTTCAACACTATCGACATGAACTGACCTCGTCTAAACCCCTCTCACACACACACACACACACACACACACACACACACACACACACACACACACACACACACACACACACACACACACCGCTCATCTGCACACACGCTGTTCGTGAAGACGCAGAGTGGGATTTACTAGACCCCTTTTACAATTTTCAATTGGTCTGTAATCCCCTCTAAATCACGACTTTCTGCTTCTCCAGACTGTCAAGTCTGGAGGATGAAATTTGCGGAACTCATTTCTCCTTGTTTGACTCCCCCGATTTTCATTCAGTGCCCAAGCAGATCTCCTCTTCCTCAGCCTCAAGATGTTGACTTTCTTTCGCACATATTCCAGTGGTCAAAATGGAGAATCCGCTAACATTTGGCCTTTTTACTCACCAGTTGTTCCTCATTCTCCTGCTCCCTCTTCCTCTAAAACATTCCCCAGCTGCTCTGATAAAGCAAACGCTGTTTGCACCAAATCGAAGACGCCTCAGATGCCCCGTCTTAAAAGAAAACCATTGAAACGCCACACAAGCCTGTACATAACAGATCTGCTGCTGCAGCAAACAAATACACACATTATAGATCTGAAGCCACAACAGCGAAGAAAGAGATTTTAATCTCGCGTTGACGGATTCAATTTTGAATATATTTTTTGTGTCTAAAATCACTGGACATCCAGCTGACAGACATGTTAATTTTCCATTTTACTCCTATTTCATTCAGATCTTTTTTGTACATGTCCACACCTGAAAGAGGAGTGTATTAAAAGCCATTGGCAAGCAGTGCCATAGACCAAGACTGATCCTGTGTTAATTGGTCCATCTCAGCTCTACGTGTCTTAAAAGCAATAGGAAGAGGTCCGGACTCCTGGAGTGGTTTGAGAAGAAGCTGGACTAACAGAACACCTGATGTGGAAAAGGGCGTATTTGCAAGAATTCAAATCTCAGCTGCAAAAAGAGCCTTCGACATTTTTCCTCTGAGAAACAGGGAAAATAAGGACTCATCCTCCCACTGCCTGAAACTGGAGAGCCGGCGGATTATAAATAAGAGACGGTTACAAGCTGGAACATTTGGAGTCTTTTTAATCCCAGGTTAATTTATTTCCTTGTATTATAATTCCTATAAATGAGTTGTTCTATTCGTACAGTACAACTGACATCAGTGTTTAGTTCTTCAAGACTAATGGTCAATAGTTATATTATTTAAATGGCTTTCTTTCCTAATTCTACCTAAAGCCTGACTATATGCTTTTTATTCTGTATTATGTTGTGTTTTGTGGTGCCCAATCTGCTGTTGTGTTGCTTACAGTGCCCTCTAGTGGTGACCAGTGAAAAATGTCATGATTTGTAAATGTGCTGCTTATCATTTGTTTTATTTAATTTTATTTTTTTTTTCCCCCAAATGCTCTTTTGATTCAAGGCCACAAAAACTCTTAGAACAGGAATGAGAACGAGAAGAATAAGCTGCCAGCATCTAGAGACAATCAGAGGTGGATTTTTATAAAAAAAAACAAACAAACAAAAAAAGGGAGCAAACTTAGTGTGGATGTTTGTGTGCGTGGAGGTTGATTTGTGCATTACATCTACAGTTTTCCTCAGGTTTAAGGGGACAAAATATCTTCGGGGAGTAAATTTGCACATGTTGAAGAAGTATATATAACTTTTAAGGATTTGAAATGTGTTGCCATAGTGAGAATGTCCATAAGTCTTACCCAGCCGTGCCTACAACACACACTCACTACTTTGTGGTCCTTCACTACCAGACAGAGCAGGGTTGTGCCTTTGAAACAGCACTGAGGAGCAGATAAAGAAGGGAAAGCCTCTTGATCTTCATCTGGATACAGTAACACATTTTTTGTTTTGTTTTAAACCACCTTCACAATTTTTGTAGTTTGCTGTTGCGAGGCGTTAAATGTGTCTGGTGACTGGAAGCAATCAGACGGGTCAGTAACGTGAGACGGCGAGTCTCTACGCAAGAGTGTTTGGATATGTGTGCCTTTTATTTGTTGGGAAAATTTGAGCTAAAGGACCTTGAAAAGCAAAGTTCAGAAGAAGCCGCAAAGAGAGAACTCAAAAGTTTATCCACCCCTGTTAAAATGGAGGGTTTTTGTGAGACGGAGATAATTTCCAAAAGTTTCCCTTCAATGTAATTCAACTAAAAAAAACAAAACAAAAGGATTAGGATGGCTGCCGTGCCATGGTTGCATTAGTGAGCTTTACCATATACTAATAAACTGTTGAAACTGAATTTCAGCATTCTGTCTTTTAGCAGGATGCTGTTGTTTTGTGACTCAAAGGTTCCAGTTTGGTTCTTATCAGTCCATGACAGATCCTCCCTCAAGGTTCTGAGGGATTGTTGCTGTTGTTGAATGTTTCCTAAAAAGTTGCTTGTATCTTGTGATCCTGCTTTTTTGTTTAAACATATAAGGAAAGCAGGAAATTCTTGTTGGATGGTGAACACGACCAGCATCTTGTCTTTTTAATCTCCTGATTGATAACTTGGTCTCTCGGATCCGTTAGATTAGGGGTGTCCAAATTGTGGTCTGTGGGCCACATGTGGCCCTTGGAAGTGCGTGCATGGCCCCTGACCACAAGTCAAGAATGGTAAGGAACTTGGCCAATAAAATAGAAAACAATTGATCATGCAAAAAATATAGAAATTGTCTTTTTCTTTTAGTAATGCAACAATTGGAACCCATTTTTTATGTTTTAGATCTGCAGTGATATACAGATTTCATAAAAAGACAAACTGCCAATAGGTACGTTTTGCCACTTTTGACTCAACCATGTTAAATCCACTGCAGCCTTTCAAGAGTCTCTGAGTCTCTGTGCAGAAGACCAAATGCTGAAACTAAATCAAAACTAGGTCAACAAATTATTAGTTCAGTTGTTTTCACACTTAAGCAACAAGGTATCAGCAGTTTCTTACGAAATTGATTTCTTCCCATTAAAGAGTTGTGAAATGCATCACAAGAAGCCAACCTTTTAACAGGTGTGTTTACTTTTAAGAGCTGCTGTATTTTTCCATGCAGGTGTTTTTTTGGAAACGCTTTACTCTCTGAAATAGTCAGTTATCATCCCCCGTTCTTACAAACGCTTGAGTGCATTAAGATGTATAATTGTCGGGGTGAACAGCCCTGCTGTGTTCGCCACATATTTCCAGAAACGTGAATGTAGAGTGAAATGAGCTTAAAGAATTGTAATGTTTTATTATTATTATAATAGGCAAAGTATTAGTTCAGCTCTGTTGTTTTGCAGAGGAGCCAGCAGAGTGGACTCTCTCTGCAGGAGTCTCGGTTCTGTTTTAAGAATCTCTAGTTCGTCTTTAACAGTTATACACCAGTAGATAATTACAAGTTTCATCTGGTTTTAATAGGTTTACAATCATCTGTAGAAATCAGCCCAGAAGATGTTATTGATCCACTAAGACTTGTTTTCTGTTTAATTCAAACAAATGTTAAGTGACTTAAGTTTCTGTACATGGGAAGAACTGTGGTTTTTGTTTCTGCAATGAAGAATGACGAAATATATTGTGCAAAGTGTATCTTATACAAAAACTCTCTCTGTAAACTAGTAAAGTTTCTTTTTTTAACCTGTAAATGTTGTATTAAGTTACAGTTTACTCAAACTCTGTTTTGTTTTGCTCGACAGGACGGATATTTCAATGTGAATGTAAAGATGTTTAGAAGGTTCATTTTGTTTTGAAGATCCTTTGCAGTGTTCACACGTTTTGGATTTAATAAGGGTTAATTTACATTCCAGTGCAGTTTCTTTTTTTTGTCCAGATGTTTTTGTGCGGCTGCCGTTCGACAAAAGGAGGATGCTTAATTTTATTTCCCCTCATAAAACAGGAACTCTGCTTTTCTTTAATGCGCCACTGACCAGGTGGGGAAAGGAAAGAACAGACGGGATGTTGCACGTTTCGTCGGGATGCTCGTCACGCGCAGCTTGCGAGGTCGGCGACTGCAGCAGCAGAGGGAGGATCCGCCGGCTGCGCTGCTGCGTCGTGGCGGCGCCGTTCGCTCCTCTTCCACGAACAAAACTCAGAAAATAAAGCACACAGCAGGAAGAGAGGACCAGAAGTTTTACAAAAATACTGTTTACATCCCAGATTCATTGTCTTTGTAAGATGTAAAAAAAAAAAAAAAAAAGAAGTATGACCAAGACATTTGCAGTGATCACAGTATTAAAGTTTCTGAAATAAATAAATGCTCTATCAGCTTGGTGTGCTGTCATTTGTGCTCTTCATACAGTGAGAGCAGCTCAGATTCAGGCCTGTCTTTTCTGTCTCCTGCTCTGGTCTTGTCTGATTGCACCTTGCAGTGAGTAACTACAGAGAGAGAAGTTGAATCTGACCTGCGGAGGCCTCAGGCTCCCACTGTTCTACTCTCAGATTCATCTGATTGGATTTTAACTGCTCCCACTGCCAAGAACAAAATCTCTCCACCTGCATTTTCTCCTTCTCTCAGCATGTGGTACACACTGCTTAAAGGGAGGGAAGGAACCAACATCACCCAAAAATTATAATCCATTATGTGCGAAGCAGAAATGCAATCATAAAGAACTGGCAGCTGTAGCAAGTTTTAATCGCAGCATTCTCCATGATTACTGGTACGCCTAAATGACCGATCAACCAAAGGTAACAGTTACTTTATTGTGCTGTGAGTTGGCACCATGTCCCTTTAAAAGAGTCTGAATTCAGTTTGACACCTTAAAATCGCCTCCTTTAATGAAACTTTTTATGCATTCAAAAATTAAAAATTGGAATACGTGGTTCACAACTCATTTTTATTTTACACCACATCAAGATCACCAATGTTCTCCAGAGGTCTGTTGTGGCAGAATGTACTACTAAAACTGTTGAAGTATTTTATCTTTATCTGGACTTGAGTGCTTCTTGAAATTAAATATTTAACATATTTTCACCTTGATTTACTTTGACACTACAAATTAAAACCGATATGATTAAAGCACAACTCTATGGTGAAGTTCTACTTATGTGCATCTGATGTTTAGACGGCCAAATAAATAGCTAAGGCGGGCCGGAGATGTCCTGCGAACCTCCAGTTTGACAAAAGTTCCAATATTTCAACCTTTTGGTATTCAAAAGTAAGACGAAATGTACATTTTGGTCTCATCTAACCAGACTTCTTTCTGTTGATTATTGATCGTCTCCGTACCTCTATCTGAAGGAACAAAGTTTTAACAGATCTCTGCATCTTCCTCTGGTAGGTTTTCCTTTTCCTGCGAGTTACTGAAGATGGTCTGTTTAATAATCACCTCACTTCTTCAGACAGTTGGTTGTAGGGTTTTATTTTGTAGGTGTAACCGAGTCAGGGAGACCGAAACATTTTAGATTTAAATGCATAAAAATAGCTTTCCTTCCACTTCACCATTATGCACCGTTTCATATTAGTCTAGAAATGTTTTATTTTTTTGAAAGTTTAAATTAAAAAGTATAAATGCATTCATATGATACTATATTAACAAATTAAAATACTTTGCAGTCTTCCATCAGCCATGACTTGCAAAATCAGGGAACAACTTGTTTGAACTGTGATTGGACGCTGCCCTGAAAGCAAATTGTTTTTGATGAGATTCTTCTGCTGTGCTAGGAATAAATATACATGCAATCATCCTAAAATAACATGTTTTCTTTTAGTCAGGGAAACAAAAACATCCATCCAGAGCTGTTGTGTTCAATTTACTGAGAATTAATTCTCGGCAAAAAGGAAAAAAAACAACCCGTAATTAAATTTGTTTCCTTTTATCCCCCTTCCTTTATCCTCACAGTGCTGACAGCATAGATATGGAAGAACACTGTGATGGCAGATAGTTGCACATCTTACCCCAGGCATCAATACATCATTTGCTGATTTCTCCCTAGAAAAAAAGCTTTTACTTTTAACACATTTTTACGACTTGTAGTGATTCGCAAGCAGGATCTGCAGTTGAGATGGTTTATAAACTGAAGCCAATAGGTGGGTGTAACATTACATCTGTCCACCTGCAGAGATGCACAGAGATGTTTTTGTCTTCAGAGGTTCAGTCACTCCTGGGTCGGTGCAGAGAAAGTGTTAAATGAGCAACTCATAAATCATCCTAAACCAAACCATCTTTATGTATAAAGCACTTTAAAACAACCACAGCTGATACACAGTGCTGTACATTAAAACAACATAATAAAATAAAATAAAAAACTCATTACAGTTGAATCAGATCCTACATACAGGTGGATGCAGAATCAGCTGGTCTGTCTTACCAGGGGCTTCAGGTTTGAGGGTCCCAAGCAGAAGTAACCTGCTTTGGTTTTATGCCTGTTAATTCGCAAATGCAAATCCACCACGTAATCCTGGTTTCCCCAGGATTACATCAGACAATCAGCTGAGTTTGATTGTAGTTATAATTAGGATGAAATTAGATGCTACGTGATTAAATCTGAATTCAGATCTGATTCATTCGAGATTAATGTCAAGTGTGTGGTTCCTACATGTTCTTGGTTTTACATTTGAGTATAATTTAACTGAATAACATGCTTGATTGGAGTCTTCATCTTTCTGTGGAAGCAGGAAGCAAAGTAGATCCTGAACAAACTTTTGTTTCGATAAAAATGCCAAAGACAGTTTAGAGCAAACATTTTCCTCAACATGAGCTGCAACCAGTAAGTTTTGGTTTAATGTTAAACCACAAAATAAGATTATTAGTCTGTGTTTTGTTCTCATCTGCAGCTGTATTAATCAACAAAACATATAGAAGCTGGAATTTATACATTTTTATTAAGAAACACTACCTTTATTTGTATTCTTTTGAAGCTGAATGCAAAAAAACCCCTAAATTTGTATATTTCCTCTTATACTAAGGGTAGCATTACCAGCTCCTTTCTGCTAACAGACTTAAAATAAGTGAACCCTTCCTGTTTACCAGGAGACTGAGGTTTCCTCCTGACTCTTCCTCTCCTCTCTCCTGCGTTGTGTGTGGACCCTTAGTGCTTTTATCCCACACACTCCAGCAGCCCACACAAAACGCCTTCACGTCTCTGTGCAACTCTTCGGCTCTCATCAAGCACTCGAGAGCAGAGACCAGAAAAAGTCGAGGTGTTTTGTTCTTCGGTGGCAGAGCCTTGTGGTTTCAGTGTCATTTGAGACGCGAGTCGTTCCTCTGCTGGCTTTAAGGCTGCCTGTCGATTTTACACGTCGTCTGTCAGTCGCCGTCTTGTCTCGGCTTCTCAGACGCTCTCAGACACATCTTGGAAATGTCCACAATTGCTTTTATGACTCCATTTTTAAAGATGTGGACAGTCTCTTTGGAAAAAAAAAACATCTAAACATAAAGAATCAAAGGTCGTCTGAGCAACGTCTTGTCAATAAGTTGTGTTTTACCTTGAATTACTGTTTTAGATGTTATCAGTGATGATGATCTCATTTTTGTTTCCACTTCCAGCCACACTCAACAGCAAGAAGACCTGAAGGAAGACTAGCACACCAGGGACTTTATATATTTCACGTTTCCTTGAAGGAGGAGGAATCTGCAGAAAACAGCATTTTTAGAAGGTCAAATGTGACACAAGAGGTTTTTGAGTATAATAATGTCATGTTGTGATCTGCAGCTAAGTAATGGGCTACTACACCCTTTTTCAGTTCTGGTGCTTTGTAAACTGGATGTTATTCCTGGATATTATCTTAAAAAAAAAGAAGGATAAAACCATTTACATTTTCCTGTTTTTGTCACATTTTAATGCAATTCATTGACATTTAAAGTGTTAAACCTCCACATTAAAAAAAACAAACAAACATAAAAGGCGTGCGGTAAATTTATGAATTGTTGTTAAAGTCTTCATCACAAAATAGCTGAAGGTTAGTGACACTGGATGGATTGTTTTGTTGAATTTGAATTTTAAATTCTGTTTTGGGTTTATGGACAAAACTTAAACTAGACCATTCTAAAATATGAGTGTTATTTGACCCAAAAATGTTTGATTTTCATCTCATTTAATTAGAGAACCTTTGAAAGTGGTTTTCTTTCAGCGGTGGCTTTCTGCGTGAATTAAATGTAACTAGCAGTGATGGTATTTTGCCACATAAATACTTTTAAAGGCAGACCAAAGTGTTAAATTTTAGTTTCATTTGACCAGACCTCTTTCTTCCAGGTTTGATGTGGCCTCTGCACTGTGTGTGGCTGTAAATTTGACTTTTAGGACTTTCTGCTTCTCAATCTTTCATAAAGGTAAAATTTGAAGACTCATAAATAATTGTTCTCCTTTGCACAGGTTCTCACACTGGAGTTTTGGATTCTTCTTGAATTAATACAAATGCATTTGCCTCATTTTTCAGATTTTATTATTTGTAAAAATGTATTGGAAATAATTTGTCACTTCTTGCCACTTCAATTATGTGCTTTATGCTGGAAAATCCTTTTAAAACACAGTAGATTGTAGCTGCAACTTTAAGCTATTAACTTTTGCAATGTATTTAATTCTCAAGCAGTCCCAAAAACATGCCGTTAAACATGTGCTGTTAGTTAGAAAAGATGAACAAATATGGGACATCCTTCTGGAAGCTTTCTACCACCACTTATCACACACACACACATAAACACATTTATACTCTCATAAACCCAGTGGGAACTTCTCTTCCTATTTACTGATGCTCAATAATTCAGTCCGGAGTGAACGTTATAGCTTCCACCCATGAGCAGATGCAGTGTGTGTCTGTGTGTGTTCGCGTCTGCCTGAGCAGATCGGCCCATTAGTATCAATTTTGTTTTTGATGACAGTATCCTCGTAAGTGCATGCTATCGATTTTTAAGCTTATTTTTTTTCGCTGGTGCAGAGCAGATCAGCATGAGCATGAGAAAGCAAAAAAAAAAAGAAAAAGAAAAGAGAAACAGCTGGCTGTTTGAAGCCTGCTGCCCCCCCACCACCTCACCCTCCTCTTCTCTCCCTGTCCCAGTAATGGCTTATTGAATCAGGGCACCAAATATTTTTAGTCTGCAACACCGGTTGAGAAAATAAGCCGCCTGAATCGCAGTAAATGGGCTGTCTGTTGATATCCTCATTGTGGGACTGGGCTTCACACGCAGTATAAACTCTGTTTCTTCCCTCGGTCCATCGTTGCATCAGTCGCTTTGATGTGCCTCAGCGCTCGGCCAAAGTCCCCATCAGCTAAGAGTTGTAACTGCAAGGCGAGCAGAGCTGTAAGCTTTGCCCATTTTCAGGATGAAGAATTGGGGAAGATTATTTCTAAACAGAGGGTTAGGTTTAAAAAGAAAAAAAAAGGAAGGAGAAGTGGGTGAAAAGAAAGTTCATGCTTCAGAAATCGTAGCATTGTCAATCATCCTAAAGCACACAAGCCGGTGGTATTCGTTTATGCTTCAGAAATAGCAAATCACATCAGCGCAGTAGCTGAGAAGAGTCATAATTATATTCATCCTGCCGTCTCAGGATTTTTAGTTAATCGTCATTTTAATTTCCGCATAGCAGACATGCCTTCACATGAACACCATCCAATTATAGTGTATAAGAAATATACTGAAAATCTGTATTTTGATGTAGTTTCACTGAAAAGTGTAACTTACTAGAAAGCAAAACTACAGGAACTGCAAGGCTGCAAATATTGGAGGTCAGAAACCCACAGCATCAGTGGCAAGCCTCAAATTCCCCAACATAAAGACGTCTGACAGCCTCCAGCAGAGTTTAATTCATTCATTTCTAAGAAAATTAGAACAAACATCACTTCCTAACTGTGAGACACGAACCCTCAAAAGTCTGACTTTTTGCACCTTTCACTCTTACCAAGACTTGTGCCGAAAGCCTTCATGATGTGAGATTGCGCTGAAAAAAAGTCTCTTGTCCCGCAGATGGTGTTCCTGAAATTGTCAGAACATGCATTGCTTTGTGATCCGGAGCTGTTTGTTCAAATACACTGCAATGCATTTCAAATATCGCAAGTTAAAGTAAGGAAATCTTTCTGTTAGTGGAGAACGTTTGGAACGAAGAAATTCTTCTTTTTTCCTCATTCAAACGACGTGTCCAGATCTTGAATTAGAAAAAGTGGAGAAATATTTATCTTGTGCTTTAGAATGGCTTGTTCATTAAAACTGACACAGTAGGATTTGAAAAGAAAAGTAGATTATTGTCCGGCTTTGACGTAATGTTTTTGTGGTGAGTGCCGGATTACATTGCAACGTGGTCTCAAGGCAATGTGAGTTTATTTCTATAGCACCATTTATACACAGGAGAACAAAGGAACAGATATAAAGTGAAATACAAAATACACATTAAACCCCAAAGAATCAAATGCAAACATGAGACTAAATTAAATAAAAGAAGCATTAAATAAATGCCCATTTAAGCAGATAGAAAGCTAAAACATGACAACAATGAAGCAGTTTTTGGTCTCCATGAGTAAGTTGCAGTGAACAGTGTTGTGCTTTTCGTCGTCTTTTAAAGGATAGTTTCTGTTTCCAGAGGTACGTGCAAAGTAAATCCTGCCTGCGTTTGTTTAGCTCTGAGTGAGCAGATCTCTGGTGTTCAAATCTGACCAGCAAAACTGGGAGGATTTACTGGTCAAAAACATTCGGTGCTTTATCTGCAAGTGTAAGATGAGTCCCATTCAGTTGGTCAGGACTCTGGCTGCAGCACTTTGGATGAGCAGCAGCTGACTACTGATGTTGTAACCTGTGAGAATGAAAGTTTGTTGGTGTCTTGTTGTAACAGGAAAGATAAAGTTTATAAGCTGGTATTAGACTAACTTATTAATAGATGTTAAAATTCAGATCTGATTCTATAATGCCACCTTGTGTTTTTAGCTTTTTCAGCGTTCCTTAGCCTTATTGAATCTACTTTAATTTCAATTTCTAACCTTGTATTTCTTGTATTAAAACTGTCTTTTCTGCGATAGGTTGGAACTTCCTCCAATTTATCTACAGACTTGATACTTTTGGAGACACTGATTCATTGACCATTGTGGGTTATGGTCAAGCAGTAACACAGAAATATAACATTATATGTCATCAGCATAAATATTACATCTGTTGTTTTGCTTTATGATAAAAGTTGGAGCCTTGACGTACCTCGTATTTGTTTTCTCCCATTTATCAAATCCCACATTCTAGATTTGGACTGTTGGAAGATCTGAACCAGTTTAGAAAAGTACCACAAATTGGTCAAATCAAAATTTTAACGCTTGTGTTGAAGGATGTTATGTCTAAATATGTTGAATGTAGCATTAAGATCTAGCAAAACCACAACAGAAGTTTTTAAAATATGTTTTTTGTAACATTCAGCTCTGCACTCTGAGATGTTGTGTTTTTTTTTTCTTTCTTTAGATTGATCCTAACTTGTCAAAAGATATTAATAACCCTTTGTTTCAATTGCAGTAGTTGACATGAATGAAAAATGTGTCAATTTCTCATAAACACCTCTGAAACCACAGGCAGCTCTGGAGTCCTGAGAGTAAACTGTCATAGAGAGTAAGGACAATGTGAACAATAGTAATTTATTTTTCAGTGATAGGAATGGATTTAATAGTCGAGACAAATCTGTGGAGAATTTAAAACCCCAAGATGACTAGAAGGATGAAAGAGAATTTAAAATGTTGTTCTGCTTTAACTCACTAAATCCTTCACTTGGCCAATATTCAGAACTCTGTAAAAGAAAAATGTTTAATAAATGTCTCAAATGATGTGCGAAGACGTTTCCTTCAATCCAGCTTGAAATGTTCACATTTACTTTCTACTTTCTTTGCGGATGAAAAATATTTACGTTAATATTTGCGAGGTATTTTTAAACTCTTTGCGAAGAAAAAGGTTTGCTTCAAGCTGCAAATGAATTCGGTCTGATCCAGCATGTCGTACCTGAATTATTGGAGTTGAAATAGACAACATCAAGCTCCAATATTAAAGGATCGGCGCCATCTGTGACCCTGACAAAGCCTGCTGCTCGACAGGAAATAAATTCAGAGGCACAGAGAGAGTTTATCTCGGTGCTGCTGAACCAATCTCACACCAGCATTTAGAAACAAATTACTATTTCACCCTCCGGTTGGAATACATGGCAGCTGGGAAGCGACTGAAGGGAATAACAATAACGTTTTCTGTTAACTTCCTGCTTGATTAGAAATGCTAGATTTCTGGAGATGCGATTTTACAACTTGAGAAATAATTTAGAATTAGGCAGAAAATAATTTACAGTGATTTTTATACTTAGCAGTTTTACAGCACCATTACAGAATAGAAAAATTCTACAATTGTACTATTCTACTATTGTAAGAATTTAACATTTCTGACAATTTATCAAGACAATATTATGAAACATGTCTTCAATTATTCAGGCACAATCTAAGAATCCAGTTTTATTTATATAGTGACAATTCACAACAAATGTCATCTCAAAACTCAAATTGATTTCCACTAAAAATGACATTAATAATTGCATTTTGATCACTTTTAATCCTCATAGAATTACTTCCTTAACATGTAAAATTAATTATAAAATGATTTGTTGTTCTTTTTAAAGTGTGCATGGTTTTGCTTCTAAAAATTATAAAAATAGCATGTTTTTATTGTTCCATGGCGGAGTACAGTTTTAATTTAGATTAAAAAAGCTTAATTCTTGTATGTAAAATGAAAACTGCTCCAAAACCTAAACAGTCCTTCAATTTATTTGGGTCATATTTTCCATATTTCTTGCTGTTACTTTTCTGATCTTTTAACGTTATTCAAAGTTTCGTTTTCTGTTCAACTCTTAGGAGGACTCTAAAGTTTTAAATGTGCTTTTCAAAATAGTTTCATTTTTGATTTGTTTGTTCCTTTTGTGGCTACTTTTTATGCTACATTCCTGTTGAACTCGGAACTGGGAAATTCAAAATTCCCAGGCGGAAAAATCAACTGGGACGCCAACTATGGTTTGATTTTCCTCTGGGAAACTGGGAGCAACTCCAACTAGCCTGTTATGACTTCAGGCCGACTTTCAATAAGGCCGCTCCTCCTGACATCAACAGAAACAGTAGTTTTACATGACGCATGCAAAAATGCGTCTGAAATGAACTTCCTGTAACTATAAACGGAACAAATTAAAAGTGGCGTCTACTTATGTAAAGAAAGAAGAACTAAAAAAAACGTCTATGGAAAAGTCTATGGGCGTCGCCATGTTGAGATTCTGACTTCTTAACTTGAAATTCCCAGGTAACTGGAACACATCATTACTCGTGGATCGTCACTGCTGATTACGCCACACCTGTTGTTCATTTTCAGCATATCTACTGCTTTTGTTGCAAGTTTCCAAGCTTAACCTTATTCCTTTTTTTAAAATAGAGATATTTTATTATTACTTTTATCGCAGCACATTTCTTGGGAAGAAATATCAAGTGAGTTAGCAGCTCTACTGCCTTATCTCAAAAATAAGCATGTATAAGTTATGGAACACTTTTCCTCGTTTAAAATGCAGTATGTTTTGTGAAATAATGCAAAGACGAGTCAAAGTTTTCACAGGAGAGAGCCTTAAAATACCATATCAAAATTAGGTATTGGCATGACAAAGTTAATGGGTTGATTTTCAAATGACCTAGTATAATGATATTGTTTTATTTTGAACTTTATTTGCTTGCAGGTCGAACCAACTAATGTTCTATTGAGGCGGTTTTGGGTGTGTAAGGATCGTTTCTTCTCCCTCCCTCCTGTGTTTCTGCCTCTCCATCTCTCTCTCTCTTCAGGCGCTTGTTGGGTCGGTTTTGAAGCCGCTTCTTGTCTCCGCAGCTCCCAGAGACGGATGGACGTCAGCGGGCGGTAAGAGGTGAGAAACATGGGGGCGGGAAGACCGATGATATACAGTGGAGTGAGAAAGATGTGCAGAAGATCGGGAGGGAAGAAAATAGCGAGTGCGGCGATGTTGGCAGAGTGATGCGCTGGATCAGCGGGATGCTGGATGATGTTGGACAGTCCTATTAATCGCAACTGTGGTTTGATCAACTTCCACCGCTCAGTTGAGTCACAGTGGGTGTTTCTGTGGGGGGTTTTCACGGATGGTGAGAGTTTTGGTGGCCACATATGTCTGTGATTGAAGCTTTTGGATGTGCGCGTTCAGGGAGAGGATCGTCCTGAGAGGAGATGTTTCAGTTTTCGAAACGATCCATCGTGCAGAAGCGTTCATATTTCTGCTTTAGTAATCGCTTAACATTCTAATTCAGACTATTATGATCTGTTTTTAAGTTGGTTAACCTGATGTTTGTGTAATTTGACTGTTATAGGCGACTCACATTCTGGGTAGGGAGGATTCGGATGAATCGGAGCGTTTTTGTCAGCATTAATTTTAGTGTCAAGTTAAAAAAAAAAAGAAGTGCGCCAGTCCTGAAAGTGTCGATTCACTGTGTGGAGAATTTTTATTTTTATTTAGTTGTAGTTGACACATATTTTAAGTGTCCTATTTGTTGAATCGGGGCACAATTTTATCTGTGCAGTCCAGGACTTGCAGGTACTTCTTGGCGATTTTTCTGCATAAGATATTTTCAGTAATGCTCTGAGGTTAGAGGTTAGTTTTGTGAATATTCCATATCCTGAGCTGTGCTGCCATTTCTCTGTTACTCTGTAGCTATTCTCACCTTGTTCTCTCTCTGCTTGTCACTTCTTCCAGACTTATTTTCCCAGTTTTTTTTTTTGTTCTGGCAGGTTCTTCTCTCTGTCTCGCCTTTATGTCCTTCATGGCTGGAGGCCCAACACTGATCTTACTTTTATTACCCAAAGCTCACAGTTGATCTCTGCAAAAGTGTATAATGCTGAAAAAACATCAGGCAGACTTTATTAGAGCTCTCCATTCACAGAAACTGCATGGTGACAATTCACATTGACCGGTAGGAAATTTGCTTTGCTGCAATAAAATAAAATGGAAGCTAATTGCTAATGACCTCCTTGTTTTTAATTAACTGCATTTTGTTATAGATGTGTGATTAGATAATGGATCAGAAATGACTCTCTACTTCATTCCATGCTAATTTCAAGTATTAAGTGTATTTTAATGAGATGTGATTTGATGAGCTAAGAAAATTATGAAATGAAAAAAAATTATATATTTTTTCAAAACAAACAAGTTTGTGTTGTAAACCCTCAGCCAATACCTTGTAAATCCACCTTTTGCTGCCGCTGTGAGTTTTCCTCCACAGGTAGAACCTGAATGGGATTTTGTTTTCTTTTGTTGTCCATTCTTAGCAAAAACTAAGATTTTTTTTTTTTTTTTTACAATATACTCCCTTAGATTTAAAATATCAAATATTTTTGTGATGTTTGGATGTAATCTATTGGCATTATAATATGCCCAACATTTGAAAGAATATTATAAGCTGTTTTGGTACAAATACACATTTTGTGTGCAGATTATTTTTTAGTTAATTTGGAAGAAATCAAAGTTTTTCTAAAACCATCAAAACAAAATTAAGGTCAAAATTGAGGTGCAAAAACAAGGACAGGTAATCAAGTTGAAGGTGTTTTGATTTTTGTGTTTTGACAAAAGTTTTATAATGAGCACTTGTGCTTTTACTGTCCCTGTTGACAGGGTTTCTGCTGCTAATGATTCAAAATTATTTTGATGTTCTGTGTCCATCAGGAAAGGGAAACATTCATTATTGTTACCTAAGTTGATGGCACGATACGGTGACTGGCCACTTTTGACAAACTCAATGTTTTGTCATTAATTAATGACTTGATGATCAGCTCGGTACGGAGCTGTACTGGATTGTTAAAAATAATGAACACTTTACATTTCAGGAAGTTTTCAAACAAAAAACTTCGACAAATTAACCAAACCTAGCAGGACAAATACGTTTAACGTATGAGGGATCATCATGGATCGCAAACAATGTGTCAGAACATGGCCTGCTTTCTACCAACATGTCTGGTGGTTTGCTTTTCTTTTCAGCTCTTAATTTGTCTTGCTAAAAAGTGTAAATAAGCTCCATAAAATCTCTGATAAATTTAGTAAATTTTACCCATCTTCACCTTTTCTTGAGTGGTAACATCATGAACTGATCTCATGAAAACATCTATCTACAAATCTTTATTCTTGATTCATTTGACCCCGTAAATCTAAATTTCGAGCATGTTTTAAATCCGTCTACGATTTATGCAGAACACATACACATAAATGAAAGCAAAAGCTTTAATTTGACTGGTAACTGCAATCTTTTGTTGCAAATTAAGAATTGAACATTGTCACATAACCATCCAAGTCCACTGATTTGATCGTTTCCTTGATTTGCAGCCACCCAGTGTCGGAACTGCCAACTGTTTAGTGTTTCCTGGGAGGTGGTGGGAATAGGTGCTGCAGAAACCACCAGCTGTGAGTTTGTTGCTCTGCAAAGGGTCTTGAGGGAAACGGATAAAAAAGACTTTAGAAGCAGCTGGAGATCTCACTGGGTTTCCTCTTGCTGTCATCACAGCGTGTGTTGAGATGAAAATGGAAGGGCAAAGTAATATTCAGCTCTGAATGAGATCCAATTTATTGGGTTAATAATTTGGGACTTGCATAATAAATTATCACAGCGAGTTTTTTTTTTTTTCCATCTTTGCAATGGATTTGATCGTGGAAATTTGGACTAGAAAATCATATCTATGTAAGATTTATTGTTTGTTCTTGTTTGAAAACAGTGGATTTACTAACAAACATTGATCTTTAATAAACTTTAATGTTAGGTTGTGACCAATAAAAAAAAAGTTGGCACAAGTATACTTAACACTAGAAAGCTGCAATCGGTGCAGCCCTAATTTAAAATGAATCATTAACATTTACAAAAGAGCAACAACAAAAGAAAAAAAAATCTGCATTGTATAGGGTTAATTTAGTGCTTTTTGTTTCAGTCATAATTAAGATTTTGGAGTGACAATCATACTTTTTAAAATCCATCTTCCAAATTCATGCAACTTTGAGGTAAAGTGATGAGAGTGGGGATGTGAGGGACAAATCAAACCAAATTTAAAACAGACTTGTCTAGCAAATAGGTTCATTTAATTGGACTTCAGCTTCGTCTTTTCTTCTTTTTCCAAAAAAGAGAAACTCAGCAATGCTGCAATGCACCAACAGGGAAAGGTCACTCATTGCAACAAGTGACAAATTGAGGTGCTACAAGCGAACTGCCCTTTCAGTATGTGCCAAGGTTTCACATTAAACTAAAGTTTTAAAATGTATACATTTCTCTGCATTTGCAGGTACACCTCAGACCTTTTAACTTTTTCGCGTCCAATTCTGAAAACTAGTAGGGGCTAAAAACGTTTGACCCTTTGCCATCCCTCTTACTTCAAAAATGCAATTAGGATGTCCTGCTGCTTAGAAATATCGATTTGTGGGCTAGAATAAAGGACGGAAAGGTGAGAGTGGATTAAACCAAAATCCCTGATAAACCAAACATGTCGCAGGCTCTTTAAATCACACCGTGATAAAGGTGGATGCGAGTATTCATGTTGAATAACTTAATTTACATGCAAAATGAGCAGTCAGAGCCAATCTCCTGATACTGATCCCAGTTTAACAAGCCTACATCTAATCCTGGGTGGAGGACGGATCAATCAGTGTGCGAACTTGATCACAAGGAAACAATTCAGGCATTTTGTTGTCATAGCGAGGTGCAGGTTTGCGGCACCGACCAAACAGATGGTATGTTTGGAATAACGACAGCAGGTTGGAAGCCATTAATTCTGAGATGATTTCAGTCCCCCTCTAATTTGCAATTGCAAACAAACGCCACATTTTCCTTTCCTCACAGGAAGCAGCCCTCTGAAGCTCTGCTGCTGACACACTGTGTGTGTGTGTGTGTGTGTGTGTGTGTGTGTGTGTGTGTGTGTGTGTGTGTGTGTGTGTGTGTGTGTGTGTGTGTGAGAATTTCAGAGGAACAAACAGCTGGCTGATGAGAGCATTGATCTAAAGTGCCAGCTGATGTGGACTTAAATGTGTGTCTGAGCTGCACAATACACACACAGCTGGGCGTTGGGCCCAAATCATATTGGATCAGCTTGCATGAGTTACCTGCTGAAATTTGCCCAGTTATGAGCAACTAACTTACCTATTCAATGAATGCAAGCCTGTTTTTCACAATCATTTTCTCAGATCCACACAGTTTTATTGTGGGGAGCCCCATTCTGTATTTATAGTTCTATACTGTCCTCTTTCTATACTGGTCAAAAGGCCTCCTGATAGCTGTATGTCTTTTGAGTGGAATGTGAAATTAATCATTGAGTTTTCTTTTTGGCATCAAATTAAAGTTATATTTTGACTTCTGGGCTTGCATACACTGACGAGAGCACAGTTTGCTGCACAAGCTGAAATGTAGGTTAACTTTTCTATATGATGGCAGCTCAGTTTGTTCCACATTCTCTTTAAAAAAAAAATCCTGGTCATTACATGCTTGCGTATCCAGTCTTGTAGCAGAACATACCATGCCTGGAATATAGGATTAAATATTGCCTGGTTATGTTAAAAAAGATCAAATTGAAAAATTCTGAATTCTGCTGTGGAAAGATGTTTAACTGGTTTCTGAATTGAGTTTTTGTATCAACATCAAAATGTTTCACTCCACTGGCAAGGCAAGAAAGTTTTTTCTTTTAATGGTATGTGCAAAAAATACCAGTGTCAATGTTTGCACAGCAGCAAATGTAGAACTCCATTGCTTTTATTGGAAACACAATTACAACAACTC
This sequence comes from Micropoecilia bifurca, assembly GCA_903067075.1. Classification (NCBI taxonomy): domain Eukaryota; kingdom Metazoa; phylum Chordata; class Actinopteri; order Cyprinodontiformes; family Poeciliidae; genus Micropoecilia; species Micropoecilia bifurca. Next base: position 82,591 of record CAEGAF010129459.1, read on the forward strand.
CTATTACTTCATCCTGTTAAAAATGCCTGCTAATGTTAGCAAAAGCAACACAGAGAATAGGGAAAGTCTTTTTACAAATCAGTGCTGTGCCTTTGGTTTGTATTCGTCTGCAGTGTTTTTGAAATTTCTTTACCAAATTTGCACATCCAGATGCACTCACATTTTTACTCATTGTTTTGTAGAATGTGTTGGAGAGCCTTCAATGTCAATTTCAGATATTATAACCGTCTAAATTAGATTCAAGTCTCGACCCGGAGTCCTCAAATCCAGGCTTCGGCAGTCGGTGTGTTGCAGCTTTTAGATGTGTCCCTGGTTCAACACTCCAATCAAATCTGAATTACCTCCTCAGTGCCGTCAAGCAGGTGTGTTGCAGCAGAGAAGCATCTAAAACCTGCAGTCAAGAATCCCTGGTCAAGACCACTCTGATCAAATTTTCAGGGGACTAAACCACTATTGTAACGCTTTTTGTCTTCGTCCTGGTTTCAAGACTTTATTTTCCAGTTTCTTTCTTGTATTTAGCTCCATCCATCTTCATTAAACTCTGACCAGGTTCCCTATCCTGTCTGAAGAAACACTTCGCCACAGCCTGATTTTTCCATCACCATCCTCCAAGCATCTTTGGAGGATGTTTGGAGCTGTAGCTGTAGGAGTATCGAGTTATCTTATTCCCTTTTATAAGTTTTACTCTTCAGGCATTAGATGAGATTTAGAGTTTCACTCTGACTTGTGTTAATTAAAACTGGAGAAAGTGTTGCTCAATTTGGATTTTAGATTTTCATTTGAGATTTTCAACTTCAGTCTGAGAACTGAACTGTCTCACGATGAAGATGATTTAATTAAAGAACCTGCAGAACAACTCATCTCTGGCAGATTTAGTGGGATAAGACTTGGTCACAGTTAAGCATGTAAGATTCAAGAACAATTTTATTTTTCTCTGGATAGAAAATTCATAAATATGAAATCCTTATGTTATTGTTTTTTTTTGTTTTTCTTCTCTGTGCTTTTTTAATAAGTCCCACCTGAGCCAGAAATTGCCTATTTTTGGCAGTTGTCTGATAGAAGAAACTGCATCTTTTTAGTCAGCCCTCTGTTAAAGGAAGCTTGGAGTATTTTCATACAGGAAGTCATGGTCATAAGTTTATATTGACTCATCAGGGGTTCATTTTACTGAGAGATGGAAGCATACGGTTGGTAAAACAACAAAGATTCAGGTTCAGCACATAATCAAAATGGCCCCAGCAAGACCTGAAATCAGTCCCATAAATTATTGTAATTGAATATGAGAAATAAGTGCTCTGATTTAAAATTGTGGAGATTTGACAATCTTGCTGCGACAGTGTGGGAGGTGATATGGTTTATGAATGAATAAGCAAAAATATTTATAAAACACTAAAGCGCCATGCGATGTGCTGCTTAAGCAGGAAGTTAAACTGAGAAAACAAGCAGAATTTATGATGTGTTTATATCATCCATTCTGTTCTTCCTGACAGAAGCCCTAGAAAAAAAAACCTGATGCAGCCCACCAGTGAGTTATAAGGTCCAATTAATCTGTGTCTCTCCCTGCAGCAGCCTCCAGACACTGAGGAAAGGGCACAAGACGTAAAGAAAGAAGCCTGTCGCTGATAAAGAAGAGAGGATAACTTAACACATCCGAAAAGGGAGACTGCAGTGATGGCTGAAGCACCTCAACAGGAGCAGCAGCAGCATCAGCACCAGGAGGAGGAGGAAGAGGAGCAGCAGCTGCCAAGCTCTGTGGAGACCAGTGAATCTGATGAAGGCTCCGAGGAACCAAATGAAGTCGTCAGAAAGGCTCGACCACTTCTGTCCATGAGGTCCATGAGCACTATAGACCCAGATGATGACTACCCCAATATGATCGTTTTCAGAAAGGTAGGAGCGAAGGAAACTTTCTAAGTTGTTAGGATCAGAAGACGATGGGTCCATATTAGAAGTAAAAAAAAAATCACCAGAATATGGGCAAAAGTTGTCATAGTGGATACATTATATACAAAACACTGAGCTTTTGTATATGCATTATTCAATTTCTATCTAAAGCAAGAGTTATATGATAAAATCTGTGACTCAAGACAAAGGTTTACATGAACTTATTCAATGAGGAAGTCGTAGTTGTGGAGCATGTTGTCCTTGGGAGAACTAACAAGATATTTAAAAAGCACAATATGCCATGATCTAGTGTACTTCTGATTCCTACCATCTTACTTGGTTGCTCGGTAACGTGGCTGGGCATGGCAGGCGTTGCTAGGTAACAGGGCAGTGTCCACAGATTGTGAGGTAATAATTTTGAGGTTTTGGAAATGGCTTGTTTTCTGGACACGAAACCAATAACATCTTGCTAAAAAGTGGCTGGGTGACCAATACCAATTTTGCTCTTACACAGTAAAAATGCCAGTGTTGAATTAACACCAAAAGCTGACTTGGAATATGTGTCCAAGTCAGCAGATGTTAAATTCAACACTACAGAGTGTCACATTAACATTACAACAGTGTTAGTGTTAAAATATGTTAAAAGTACAGGATTTCCCCCAGAAAACTTGCTAAGCCCGGTGGTTGGGGTGTCGAGTCGGAGCGTCGAGTCGGTGCACCGGTGGTCTACCATGTTTTTGTATTAAAAGATGTTATGTGTAATTAGATGTTACGGGAAAATATCTCCAGTAAAATGCTATTTAAACCCACAACTAATCTAAAAACAACAAATTTGAACTTCTTTTGAATCCAAATTATGTCAGAGGCTCAATCAGGGCCTCAGGGGCCCCATAAACACTAAAAATTTAGAACAGACCACAGATGCATAAATGTAACATTTGTTTATTGAGATTATCAATGCTGTTGAATTTGATTCAATTGTTTAGGCATACAAAAATTAAAAGATTTTAAATTGTTTAACATTTAGATCCAAGATTTTAAGGAGTTGGCAAGTTTACTTTGTAAAACTTAAAAGAACAATATTCATAATTGGATTGTTTTGTTACCATAGCAACAATCTGATGCTATGGTAACAAAAAATTTTATTATTTGTGCACATTCTGCTGGATTGTAGTTTAGATTATGTAACAGGATTGGGCCAAATTATTGAATCATTTCTAGTTGTTTTAACTGTAGTGTGTGGAAAACAAAGTAAAGTCCTAATTCTACTCTTTTAGTAAGTTACATTTTATGTTGATTCTAAATTTAAGCAGATAAAATTAAGTCAGATTTATAGCTTGTTCAGCAAGTTTGAGTAAATATTACCAGCTCTCTGCTGAAAAATGCAGCGAAGGCAGCACTGCTAGTTGACAAGATGAAGTCTCACAGATGGGAATTTGTTCTTCGGAGGAAAAAGAAATCCCTATTTTTTTTTTTTTAGCAGGTTTACTTTATTTTTATGCCACATTTTGTGCCTCAGCTTGAGAGCTTGACAGCAGGAAGCCTTAAACTTCAGCAAAAAAGGAGGAAGTTGAATCTAAAATGTTTCAGTTTCTTCATGAATATACTAATACTCATCCAGGATTTGGGAGGAAGAGAAAACTTTATAAGTGAATGTGTCTTCTTGGGTGAATTGGATTTAACCGAAAAATATAATTGCAAATTGTTTTTTCTCCCTTGATTGGATTTTTTTTTAGACACAATTATTGTCCAAAGTCATCTTTATCATGCAATTATGCAGATATATTTTGCTTAGCCTCACATTTTGTCCTGTTGCCACCAGAAACTTTAATGGATTTTCTTATTTTACATAATAGACTAACACTAGGTTTGTGGATCTCTGTAAAGTTTTCTTCTTTGTCTTAATTTTCTTTTCTTTTACTGTTGCAAACCTAAACATGCATTGTAAAAACTGCAAGTACTAGAAGTGTCTCCGACCTCAATTTTCCATTTTCATGACCTCAGAAGCATATATTTCACATTTGTTGGATGATGGTGAAAGTGGGAAAAAAGAAATTGTATAAAACAGATGAGTTATATTTTCTGGACTATTTCAGGATTCGACCTATCAGGCTTTATAAATCTACATCAAATAAAATAAGCTGGAGGGACAGCAGGAATAACAAGATACCAACAGCCGCTGTCGGCTTTGATGAATGAGTTTCTGGTGCAGGAGGGGATAGAGAGACAGACAAAGTGAGGATCAAGGCTGAAAAACCAAGAAAGGAAATAATAAAATTATTTTGGAATAGCGAAGAGACAAAAAGCTCAAACTTGGATATACTGATGGACACTATGTTAGCAGTACGACTGAAAGGCTGCTGTGAGTAAGCGGCAAATTTCTCCACTGAAAAACCACAGCTGACACGGCTCACTAAAATAGACAAATATATGGACCAGAATAGAATTTCAGTTTCTCTCTTCCTCCTCTACATGCAAGTGCAACATTCAATACAGACCACTATATTCCTGTCGATCGTCTTGTCAGTCAGGATCTTTTGCTTTTCTCTGCGTAAAAACATGCAACAGAAATAGTTTTGCATGCAGCTTTCCTGGTAAAGGCATTTATGAAATGTAGTAGGTGTCAGTAAGTGATGAAATGTAAATGACTCTATAAACCGTATTTTTTGTAATTGAGTGGAATGACAAAGAATAAGAATCAGACACATGAATAATATAATAATAGAATGTAAAGTAGCGAAAGGAAATGGCTGAATTATATAAATTTAAGTGGCAATCCTGTCCTGACAGTTTATAAAAAGTCTTCAAGAAGTGGAAGAAGCTTTTCACTGTAAACGAGTCAAAAGCCGTCCGTTTTCACAAGATTTGTCAAGATTTATCAGACTAGTTCTTAATTAATGAGCTTTTGAAAATGTGGAATTATTCCCTTAAACAATACACAAAAGAATGCACTAAAGAAAATGCTAAAGCGCATTTAAAGTTTGGTGAAGGAAATGTGAAACTCTTAGGTCGTCTTTGTTTTTAGAGGAGAAATGGCTCTGCACATCACAATCAAAACACTATACTAAGTGTGAAGTTTGGGGTGTGGAGAGCTGTCTTTTGGGACGCGCTACCAACAGTCTTCACATAATTTGTGGAAGGATGCATGAAGAAATGTACCGGAATATTCTGGGTACAGATTTCAAGGTGGAAACCTGAGAGCAGGAGCTTAACAATCATCTCAGAAGTGAGGGAGATACTCTATTGAGAGATTTACTGTCATCTCGCATTCTATCGCATCTCTCCTTGGTGGCTAAAAACATACACAGCCACAGTGCAGCACTGAATATAGTTCTATATACTAACAAAATATAAAGTTTCAGCTGCCAGTTTTTGCTGAGTTGACACAATTGCCCACAACTTGTACAGAAATCAAAGAATTAATGTTGTACTACTATTAGCTAACTAGCAAGGACTGTAACATTTGTATACTTGTTAACTTGCTTAAAATGACTGGTTAGCTAGTTGCCCTTTAGCTAACATCTGTATGCGATAGTATTATTCAACTCCCACGGTTTATTTTATGTGGAAAAAATTAAACTTTTTTTTTTATTTTGCTAGCGCTGACTGATTTGCTGAACATAATACTGACATAATGTGCATCACTTCTCAGCATTGAGTCTCCCAGGAATCCACAGAGGCGTTGGCATTTCTATGCTCATGATAATGACCTTAGGGTGCAAAAACATGTTACTGTACTATATAAACTGATTAAACGGCTGTCGCAGTCGTAAAAAGTGCAGGGCTTTTGTGAAATATTTATGTCCTACACAACAGTCTCATTAGGATTTCTGCATTAAATATAAAATATCAAACATCCACATTAGTGTACCAGGGCTTGGTGCTGATGGTTAATTGTCTAAAACTTTATAAAAACCTCCCAGTTTTACCCTCTGACGTTTAACTGAGCTGAAGTCGGTTTCTAGTGGTTTGAGGGTTAAATACAGGCAAGATGATTCTGGGTCAGGGCTTCAGGAATAATTAGGCAGAGAAATGAAGCCTCTCTCTTCTACAGGGAGCAATTTAATCTGCTATGCAGATGGTGTTAGAAAGGTGAACAACTTCACTCTTCCCTTTCCTCCTCCTACTCTTCTTTTAATCACTTTGGTTGATGCACTTTATACATTTTTGTGTAAAGTATGTATAAAGTATTTTTTTTCCATTTAAATGTGAGGAACATTAGATTTTTTTGCACATTCTTAAATTTAAAATCAGTCCCTGGACGGACTCCGTCTCAAGTTATATTGTAGCTCTAAGATTATCTGACATCAGACATTTGCAGTGCTGTGTTGCGGAATTTTTCAAATTTATTGTATCATCTTAGTTCCAGTTCTGCGTTACTGTATTCATTTACATTACAAGAGGCTGCTTGCATGAACATGGCCTGCAGATGATTGTAAATGAGAAAAATTTTACCTCAAAATTCACATTTTTCCTCCGTCAGCGTACATGCACTCAGAGATTATATTAGGTTGAGGAGCTTCAGCGCCGTCGACAAGAGCCAAGAGTGTTGACTCGCATTTTTTCCTGCATGAATTCAAACCCATCAGCCAGCATCTGCTCATAAACACTGCTTGGGCCTGTGTGTGTATCTGTATCTGTGTCTGCACGTGTCATAAGGAAAGAAAATGAGATGCAGTGAATTTGTGTGTGCGGCTTATTGTCTGCGTCCGTGCAGAGACATGTGTGACTTCCGGCATATTTGGGCCTTCATTTTTATTATTTGTGATTTTTTTTCAGCGACAATAGCAGCGAGAGCCAGTTTACTTATCAGCCTGTTTGCACGCACACTCTCCCCATATTTTTTTATGGGCCACTCTGAATGGGCTGCAGGCTTTGGATGCTGACCTTCGCTGAAGTATTCAAAGTTTTGAAAACTTTCTAAAGCTTCTGTGTAAAGCAGCTGACTTTTGTTTTATCAAAGACGTATTTAGGAAGCCTTTAAGATAAAATGACAAGTGACTTTGGATAAGAAAAATAAAATTTGACTTTATAGAGAAAAGCTATTATAAAAGTTTTCAGTTTCTTATTGAGCAAGTTTATCGAGTCTATGGAACAAAATAGAAGACATCTCTATCCTTGAAATACCAGCTACATTTTGAATTGGCTGCAGGTGATCGATGAAGTTTCTTTTTTCTTTTTAAGGCAAGTAAACAAAATTGCAATCATGGTTTAGGTTTACTAACTTTTTCTTCATCCATCCAAACCAATGTCACCAGTTAAAAGTTGGCCAAAAAATGTTGAATTATATGCTTTATTTGTACAAACAATAAGGATTCAAAGAATTTAAGGGATAAATCTAATGTGAAGCTAATAATCTGAGCAATATCCCTAAACAAAACTATGACAGAATCGAATAAGGCACAAATAAAATGGGGAGCCAAGACTGTAAACATGAAACACTCCTTAAGATTTACCAGAAATCATTGGAAGTCCTGTTTTTAAGAAATACTTAGGAATAATGCAGCTAATCCGATATACTAATTTCACCTAATTCTAGGTAATTTTGGTTTTTTTACACCTTAACTCGAGTGAAAATGACTTTAATTTTAGGCTTCTTATCCATTTTCCCATAGAACAAACTTTTCCCCTGTGGCATCTTCTCTTAGAAAAAACAGCTGATCAGAATGTGACATGATGCATTTCTAATCACTAGTCTTTCTCAAATCTGATCAATAGACTCTCCACCAAACCCATCAATAGCTGGCAACTTGGGAGAGAGAAAATATTGGCAGAACAAACATCATAGGAGCGAAAGGTCACTTGTCAAGAAATTACAAATTCGGCTGGATTTATCTCAAGCACATAAACAAAAAGTGGACTTTGTTTATCTCAGAGATCACCTATCGCCCTTTTCCCACGAGGACTGCCCTTTCTGCACTCCCTAACTGATTGCAGCTCTTCGCCTGTTGTCGCCGTCCCCATCTGGAAAAGAACCAAAGGCCAAAACAACTTCAGTGATTTCTCTGATGTGCTTTTGGTTTTAGAAATTGTACCACCTGCCAACTGTCAAATCTTTCCTTCAAGGGCTTGACGCTTCGATTACCCAGTCTAGCTTTTGTGTGGCCCATCATCCTCTTGAATCGCTCACTGTGAGCCTCACAAGAAAAGCCAACTCTCACATCACCTAACAAAGATGTCACTGTAAGAAATGTTTTCCCATCTCGTGATGAATATATTGAGGAAATCTAAAAAAAAAAAATTAAGATTTGACTAATTGCATTGACAAAATGAAATAAATTGAATTTGATTCTCAGCTGGAACTAAAGTTTACATACATTGAATAAAAAGACTTTGCAGGCTGAAGTTAAATCAGATTCTACTGGATGAAATGCCAAACTTATGAAATATAAATGATGCACGGTCTGAAATGCAAGAGCGATATTCTTTGTCTGGAGGTTAGGATTAATACATTTTTGTTGCTGCTAAGTTATTTTTGAGCTTGCTTGATTCTTGTACGAATGACAGATGAATAACATAGATTAATTTTTCTACACATTTGTAATATTAGCAATCAATTTTCCACAAATTAGTCCAGCTAACACTCATCCCGTTAGCGATTTACACACTTTTAAACACGTTTCAGTTTGATGTAGTGCCGCTCTTTACATTAATTGGAAAACGATTTGTTAATGGGAAATTCAGTCCTGATTTATTTTAGACCTTTTGAGTTTGAGCCTCTTTTCTCTACCATAAATTCCAGTCATGCCTTGTAACTGCAATCCATGACATATTTATTAGGCAGTTTCATATATCAAAGCTGTTGACTGGAGAACAAGTGCATGAATTATGGCTCACCGATTCCCAGCAAAGCTCTGCGATCGACTTTGTGTAAAAGCAAATAATTCAGCTGTAAACTCCTATTTTGGCCACGCGATAACATCCATTTACTGTAAAGGGTAATCTTTAAACAAGTTTACACAAGTGAAAAAAATGTTTACTCAGTTTTCAAACTGTAAATACTTCAAATGGAGATCAGTGCAAAGCGAAAACTGAACTGAAAAGGAATGTGTGTGTGAAGTGCTGATGGGTAACACTGCAGGAGAAAATGTTCATGTATGGCTGGTTTGAGGTTTACATCCTTCTTGTCACTTAGTGGATGAATAAGTGTGTGTATTCACAGCACAGCTGGCTGCAGATTTCTGAGAAGAGCACTTTGCAACAGAGCAGGTAGAAAATGGCAGCCTAATCAAATCAAGGTGATGGGAAGAGGCTAATTAGGGGGAGCTGAAATCACAAATTTTGCTATGACAAGGTGATTACTCATCACTTTTCCATTTTCCATTTTTTCTTGTGTTTTTCTGAGAATCGGCGCAATTTGGGTAATGCATTTCTAAAATGAATATCTTTGCGAGTTGTTTTTTTTACCAAGAGAAATTGGATTCAAATGACAGGTAACCAAGCACACTAGTGATGAATAACGTTTCACTTTTTGAAATTGTCGTAATGACAGAAATGAGTTTACACACTGCAGCTTCTTAAGGACAGTGGGATTTAAAGTCAACAAGTCAAATAAGAAACGTGATGGCAAAGTTGCAGATGAATTTTTGACAGGAGTTGAGAATTTTATTTCGCTCCATTGATGTAACTTTGGCAAAGCTGTTCAGTTTTGAAGATTTGCCCATCCAAAACTATCCAAAAATCCAGGCTTTTTATTGGGTAAAATGGAAAAAGTACAGTTTAAACTTTGGTTTTAGAGACATAAGCAAATTGAAGTTTCCTCAAATAGAATAAACTGCATAAATCCGGTTGCATAAGCGTAGAAATGTAAAACCCGGAGCATTATTGTTGCCGGTATGTTTCACTGCTGGTTTTTAGTTTCAATAGTCCGACTATTGAAACATCAAAAGAGGAAAAAGACATCCACTGGACGTTTTGGTACGCCACAGCAGTTTTGTTTTGCATGCCAATCATCTTACTTTCTGATTGGCTGCATATCACATTTAAGTGACTCCATGTTTGTTTGTCCCCCAGGGACACTCCACAAGCTCCAACCAGTCAAATAGCCCCAGTTTGAGGTTGGTGTTTTGTATGTCCTCCCGAGTTGACTAGATCAGTCTTTCCATCAATTTTGAAGAAACCAATTTTTTCTTCGATATACCTTTTGTCCTGGTTATTTCCCTTTTATTTCATAACTTTTTATTTTGTGCTGTTTTGTGACATTCTACACCTGTATGATACCTTAATTTCGTAAGATTCTTGTGATCATTTGTAACCAATTTTGCAAAATTTGAACAACTTTCAATCTGATTTTCCTCATGTTGTATTTACAGTTTTTACAGATGGAGTTGAGTTGAATTGAAAAGATGTCAACAAAAAATGTTTCCTTTGACCACAAAGCCTGCTTTTTATGCCTTATTCTAAGAAGTGAAGCATTTTAGATTCTTTCTGAACAGGATTTAACATTTTGCTCTAAATATTTCTTTATTCTTTTAAATTTGTCCGTATTGACAAAGAAATGTTTGGTTTAAAAACTTTTCCTTTTCATTTAAAAAATGCATCCTGGATTGTGTCATGGACTCCTCACTGTTACGATCTGCAAATCAGTCTCTTGGTGCATATTGGTACATCAGCATGCTCCATTCAGGGCGGCTGACTATTTGTAGCAGAATCTGGTGCCAGCAACGAGTAAGTGGCAGCAGTCCTTGCCTTGGAGAGAGTGGATTCCCTGGGCCTGCAGAAATAATGACATCCTGAGTCCCTACTGAGTTCCTGTTTCTATCAGGTCTAATCCAACCTAATCCTCCTCAGAGTACACACCCTGCAGCAATCCTTCAGTTTTCAGGTTCACTTGGTTCTGATGTGAACCATGAATTTAATTCACAGAATTGTCTGACTCTGATCAAAAGCAGTAATTTTACATTTCCAGTAAATCAAAATGGAATTGGTTGATTCTTATGCCGTCTTTGATTAAAGATGAAACCCTGTTCGTTTTTGATCTACCACTAATTGGCTAGTTCCAGGCATTTAATCATGCCATTCTTGGTTTACATCTGAGCTGGCAAAGAGAAACGGACAACTTTACAACTAGATGCACTTGAATGGATTTGATCCGAAATGCTCTCTGAATTCCTTGTAAGCTCATTCTCTTGTTTACTCCAAAGTGACGGGGAAGACCAAGTTGGTTTGGCGAATCTATTGAGGCATCAATGTGTTTGTCATGCTCTGGTTGTGTCGGACAGCAGGTGTCTGAGGAACCCTACCTGGCCTCGCTTCTGTCTGTGCTGGCTTGAGATTGCAACCAGTGTGTGTGTGTAGTGGGTTTGTCAGTGCATCTGTGAATCCTTTTGGGTGTTTTTTTAGAATGACATGTACGGTTAAAGCATTCAAAGCAGATGTTTTGAAAATTCAGACTGGACACTAGCTGCACTTCAGCAGAATAAGCAGGGTGTGAAGCTTCGATAAAGGCTTTGAATTTTAAGGTTTCATATAATTGTATATGGAAAGAATAATCTTTCTTACTAATACAACTTGTGGGAAACATAAAACTGAATATAAAAAGCATGTATAAATATTAGAAGCCACCCTAACGGCAGCTGCAGGAACCTCTTCATGAGATTTTGGCAGATGGCCTGAATTTTTTCAGGCCTGTGAGATTAGATGGCCAACAATACGGCAGGTTCTGCAGTAATATCCTAATTTAAATCTGACGTGTTCAAGAAGTGTAACACATACGTCTGTTGCAATAAACAATAAATCAATTGCATGATCAACTAAAATCCTAACTGGTAGTTTTGATTGTTTTACCTGTCTGAGCCTAATGAGATTTTTTAAAGGGCAATTTTGTTTATAATCAGTTATATTTATGGATTTGGTTGCATTTATTTCTATTTTTTTTTTTATTTTAAAAATGTTTTCCAGTTCCAGCTTTTATTATCGCTTGATTTTTCACAGGGCTCTTGCATTATTATGCCATTATCACTATTTTACTTGAAAATGGTTAAGATGACAATTTTGCTTATTGCAATAATTTCTGGGACAATTTATTGTCCAGTAATCCTTTAACTAAATCATCACCAACTGATTTTCTTTTGAAGGCTCCACTGCAGCATTAAAGTTTAGCAATTTTTGTCAAATATGCATGACATTTCCTTTATCTGACAGACAGAATAATTTGATAAATGATCAAATAAATAGAACCTAAAACCAGGAACGTGACTCTGACAGCCACAGCCTTAAATGCAAGACGTTGAGAATGTCAAACTATTTTAGCATGGCTTATATCTCTAAATCAGATGGGATTCTGTGCTCGACTTCAGCACATTTGATTTGTTTGGTGTAGCCATTGTTGAAAGAGCAAAGGAACGTTGATTTTCACACAGAGGAACTTTTATAGTTCCTGATGATGGATAAAGTTTGGTGGCTTAATGAGATGAATCTGTTTAGCTGTCCTGATCAGTGGTGGGTGTCATCTTTTTGCATGCTAACTGTTTCAAATTTTAATGTTAAGTTTTGTTTTTCATCAAGCTGTTTGTACAGCAACTCCAGCTGTCGGATTGTTATTTATGTGTGACAAAAAATAAGCGTAATTGTTTCACTGCTTTCATGTCTGCCCATATTTAACTACATTACCTTTTGTGAATCTTTTCACAGCTGCTCAGAATGTTGTCTTTTATTTACATCAGGCATCATGTTTTTTATGTTAAAAATAATACACCAGTTTTGAAGCAGTATCAAAGAGCACCGTTTCCCATCTCACTGAAAAATGTCATATTGACTTTTAAAAAGCTTCTATATTTAATTTCAGTTTATTCGAGTTGCAAATGAGCTTTTATTTGCTGCCAGGGATTAGGAAGGCAACTCGCACAAAGGTTTTGTTGATGACAAACATAGATCAGTGGCCAGAATCCCAGCAACACAAAATTTTAATTAGAAGCTATAAAGAGGAAAACACACAAAGGGAAATGTTTTTGAACCTTTTTATTGTGTGCTAGATTACAGCCTCTTCTGTGTGGGTGTTGCAGGGTTTGCTTTTGTATGACTGTGTTCTGCATGTGAAATGTATTTATGCAGATGGTGACTAACTGCAAATAATGAATGTCTCAACAGCACGGGATAAGTGAGCATTTTGTTTATCTGGGGTCTGTGGCACCACAATTCTTTGTTGTTTACACAGTAGTCGTGTTTTTTTTTTTTTGGTCCCTCTGAGAAAATCGTTTTATCCCTAATTAATCTCCCAGATATTCACGCCTTAACCAGATTAACATATTGTTTTGTTGGCAGAACAATGACGCAGCCGTTTTCTGGACTGTAATGAGACGTAGTACAACCTCCTTACTCGCTTGTCGAATTTGGCAGAAATTACAAAGGATGGTACATCAAAGGGTCTCGAATGCACAATGAACATGCACATGCATGTCCTCCCCACATTCAGGATGAATTGGGGAGAAATTGGGCATTTGAAAGGTAGATGGCAGAGAGTTAAATTGAATACATTGGAAAAGGTGTTAATATTTTGATTGCTGGTTGAGCTGAGCTGTGAATAAATACACCTGCAGTCATTATTGTGCTAATGCTGCACAGAGCTGCTTCACCCTGATCTGCTCACACCTGCATGATGAATTTTATTGTTTTTTTTCTTAGCTGCTAACAAAGCAAAACTAATGAAACTGCACATTATTTTCAAAGCTGTCTCTTATTACTGCAGAGTTGTCAAAAACAAATCTATTACTTTATTTTGCCTCCTAAGAGTATTTTTCTGGAGTTATTCTTTTACCCTCATAGCTTTATTGTCTACAATAAATATTTGGATGAAGTTTGAAAGAAAATTGCTAATCATTCTTCATTTATCAGTTTTCTTTTTTAACTATGGAGAGATTAAGTTTCTAGGCTGTTTCCCCAAAGAAATCTAGACTATAAGATTGGAAAGAAGCTGGGATTTGGTCTTAAATTGTAACCAGTATAAACTGGTTACAAATGACCTGTAAAAAATAAATGGTGATGTAATACTGATAAGCCTGTTTGTGCTTTCTGTTGGCTTAGGTCTCAGACATACACAGTACCCAGTAAATGTTTATATACAGGAAAAGGATGTGCTCAGTGTTGACTCAGGTTTTACATCAGCTTGACCCTTTCCCCCTAGATGCCATCAGAAATTAGCAAAAATCCCTTGCTGTGATCATTTTAAAAAAGTGAATACAAGTAGATCGCATAGGAGTTTTTCTGAATAGAAATGTAATCATATACAACCTTTTGTTTGACATTAATATTCAGCTGGCTAATCTTTTTGCAGTATTTCAGGTCCATCATAAATGGTCACCTAAGGTAGAATAATACAAATGCATGAGGCTTTATGCCTGTGGAGATGAACAAAAATGCTGTACAGAGGACTTTGCTGAGAAATAATGGGTTTTTCAGTCAGAGAGTTGGATGTGGCGATATGAACCGAGGTGGTAGAGGTTGCAACACCAAGTGGCAGGTAATGATTAATGAATGTGAACTTTTGTCAAGCATGCTCTTCATGGAGCCCAGAGTCCATTAGAGAACTCGGATGGACTTGCAAAAAACATAGATGAAAAAGACAGTCCACATTTATCTGATGGATGACCCAGAAGTAAGACTACACATTGTTTTTACATTAGTGTCTCCTCTCAATATGCCGTCTCTCACTCTGTCTGCACCGATCAATCAGTGGCTGCATGCCTTCTCGTCTCTGTACTTATAACCCGTAGAAGTCCATTGTCACTGCTCTTACTTTCACTGCCTCCTGACAGATTATTGTACATGTAGTTTCCTTTGGTTCACCTCTCTGGCATAAAACCTCAAAATGTCAAACAGTTGTCAAAGCTAAACATGTCTAACTACCCCCAGGAGATTATTAATCTAGCAAGTTTAAATACATGCAGCCTTCTGTTAGTCAAGTAATATTAGAACTTCTTGTTATGACTTTATGCTCAAAATATTATAACTTGGAATTGGGCTGTTGTAAATGATTATTTTAGTAATTGAATATTCTGATGATTAATAGAATAATCAAATACAAATTGTGGTAACATTTTTATTTGAAAAGGGTACCTAATACATCAGATTTAGTTTACGTATTCATCAGTCAATGTAATAAATGAACTCTTAATTTGCTCCGTCATTCATAATTTTTTGTGAACTTGAAAATCAGACGTTACGCTGCTAACACTTGGCATTCGTCAACAACTCATAGGTGGAAGTGAGAGAGTGTTGCCCTACTTGTGTTATTTCAACTTTATTCTCATATTGGTATGACTTTTGTTAGGTATTTTCTTAAACCTACAATAAAAAAGAGAACCACAGACAACGTATATGAGTGTTTAACCAAACTTCTGCAGAAGGAGAAGACACAGTGAACTGCTCCTCCAAGCCGCTCACCATGTGTTCTGCCCACTTCAGTTTGTTTGTCTCTTTTATTAGCAGGGATGAGAAGGTGTGAAAAGGAATGGGGTGGGGGGGGGGGTGAACCCCACAACCTATCTTCACAGTAGGATGTGGATTCAGACAGACAGAAGGGAGACACAGATACTCAATTAACATATAGACATGTTTTACAGCTCAGGACTATCCCAGGAAGATCTAAGTCACCATCTGTAAACACATACTTTATTAAGGAAGATTTAATTGTCTCCACAGTTTCAACTAATTTGAACACTCAACATCTACATAGAAAAACTAGTAAAATTACAAATGTAAGAATGATAACAAACATAATTTTTCTAACAACTTTATTCTCGTACGACTGGGTTTCTTCTTTCCATACCTACCAAAAGACCGAATTTGTGGAGTACATGGTGGATAGTTTTCAATATCCAGCTGGGTTGTGGATCTCTGCAGCTGTTTCTCTGATTAAAGCTCTTCTTGTCCAGCCTGTCGCTTTAGGTGGACGGGCATGTCTGGGTATATTTGCAGTTCTCGCATATTCTGTCAAATCTTCCTGTCCCATACTGATGTTCCAAGATGTCCGAAGTTTTGGACAATGTTTTACAACATAACCCTGGTTTGAGCTTCTCCACAGCCTTCTCCTTAGCCTTCTCCCTGACCTTTCTGCTGTATTCCTTGATCTTTACAATGTTGTTTGCTCGGTAATCATCTCAAACTCTGAGGGTTTCACAGAAATGTACTTCAACTCAAATTGGTTGCACTGGGTATCTGTACTCGTCCATTTAATAGCTTGCTTTCAGTTTAGTGACCTAGCCTTTCAATAAAAGTATCTGATTTGACCTAGATTATTTAGAAAGCTTGTATGTACTTAAATTTTTAAATGTCACAGATGAAATATTTGGCTCTCCTGGCCAGTGTCGACGTCTTGTTAGACAAGTCTCTTTATTCTTTCGAAGCCTCTTCTGAGCTCCCTGAGCAGAATTGGAGCAGGCTACATTTGTCAATGAAATGATTCATTATTTAGGTCTTAGTATTGCAAAGTCTGTTTGATATTTTTATTCTTCAGCAAAGCTAAGTTAATTCAGTGTTTGAGTTGATGTCCTCATTCGGGTTCCAGCTCATTTTTTTTTTTTTGCATTGCTCTTTTCTCCCTCACTCTTCACAATAAACTGCATATTGTACAGTGTGAATTCAGTGTTGACAGATGTAATACTTTCGCTAAAAGAGAAGTAGGCCATCCTATGACAGAGCTCCACTTGGAAACTCAAACGCTGTTGGTTAAAACTCTCCAGTTTCATCTTAGGCTTGACCAGTATAACAGGGAGGCTGCTCAATTCAAAAAGATGAAAAATGCATGATCGGTAATGAAAGGTATCTATAAAAGGTATGTGGCACATTTTACCCTTATCAATGCCACATGCTTTGGCAAAGTGGGGCGTCTTATTATAAAACGCAGTGGCTGCTGTTTGTAACTTCTCCAAAGCTACAGAGGACCCCTGAACAAAAGGCAATGAAAGCAGGGCAAGGCTGAGAAATTTCCTGCAGATGCAGCTTGTCAACCTACAGCTTCAGTGGGAGCGGGAAATCCTGTAACAAGTCTCAAATGTGGCGGCGTGATGAGATGAATGTGACACTGCATCTTGTTACTGAAGTAGAAGGAAAAGGGGACTTCAATGTTACATTCAGTTCTGTCAAAACGTGAGGAAAAAGTGGGAATATTACTTTTCTCTTTATTCGTACAGCAGTTTAAGAAAATGTAAATGTTTCATTATGAGCTAAAGTCTCACTCACTAAAGAGCAATAATTAAACACATGAATTATGTGTGAGTTAAGAGTAGCAGTTATTAGACTTTTATTAACATGAGACTTGAGAAATAAAGGTTTTTAGAATCACTGCTATTGAACAGCTGAAATCAAATCAAGACAGTTTTTAGTTGGCTTCTGCAAAAGTAGCATCTCTGAAAAATGACCAGAAAGTTATTGTAGTATACCTTGCTGATGAAAATGTTGCAATATTATCTATTGGGCATTAGAATAACACATTCCTTTACCACTAAGTCTTCATCACACAGTGCTCATGTAATTGCATGTTTCAGTGTTTTGTACACTTAATTGTTTTAGGCTAACCCAGTATTTTACTTTAAGGACAAAAGCTATCCAATCCAATCTGACCTTATATGAAGTTATATTAACCCCTTCTTATGGTTTGAATTTCACTAGGCAAACAAAATATTATTTCAGCCAGATCTTTAAAATCAAAACAGCTACTTAAATAGAAACTAATGTCTTTAGAACAAAATATGATGTGTTGCTTTTTTTAAGCTCTCGATCCGATAACATACGTTGTCCAATAAAGAACAAATGTTGACCTAAATTAACCTGGAAAGGCTTACAAAGAAGGTTTTTCTAATTGTAAAATCTGTGAAAAAAGTTGGTAACACTTTATTTGAAGGGGGGTGAATAAGACTGACATGACAATGTCATGAACATGACATAGCACCTGTCATGAACATGAATAAGCCTTCATGAATATTGAATATTATCATACAGTAAATTATGACACTTTTAATACAAAGTTGACATTACTCAAAATGTCTTTATGACAACTTTATATTAACCAAGAAATCATTACTGATATAAATTTGTTATAAAAGTATTACTGATTGCACTGTAAAACTTGGGTAACTTTATGTTATTAAAGGTAAAGTTTAATTATTGATTTTACCGAATGACGCTTTATGACAAGAGTCATAAATATTCATGAAGGCTTATTCATGTTCATGACAGGAGTTATGTCATGTTTATGACAGTGTCATGACAGTCTTATTCACCTCCCTTCAAATAAAGTGTTACCAAAAAGTCTTTGGTTAAACTTGACCAAAAAGTGTTTCTAGTGAACAAAATAATAGTTTACCAACAGACACAGGATCTTTTGTCACTTCTACATGCAGAAATAATGTTACTCAATAGTGACTTTGTGTGAAAGATGGTGAAGGTAACTTACCATTCTCCCAGCTACATTTATTTAAATATAATCTAAAATACAATAGCAAATGTAGATTGTAGTTGGCTTATCACTGAGAGCTGAACAGTGCTTTCCTTTGACTGTTTCAGGAACTCGCACCCAATTACTTTTTAAGCATCTTGCACCATCTCTGTTTGAGTCTGTAACACACTCTGCACACGCTGCCTTGTTTTCTCTTGTACTCTGTTGGTAGATAAACGCTCTGGCAGAAATTGGGACCTGCCTTCTTTAGCTGAGCAGTAGAAGGTCACATGTTTAATGGTTTCATTTTGCTGCTATTTCATGTAGAATTGGTGTGCTGAACTTCTTTTGAACCTTTTTTTGAAGGCTGAAAAGAAATGCACGAGAATAGGAGAAAATATCTATTTACAGTTGTGTTCAAAATAGGAGTTTAAATTATGAGTGGAGCTCCAGATTCTTGAAATAGCTGTAATTTTCTATATGAATAAACACACTGGGAACACTGCATGTTTTGTTCTAGTCGTACATGAATAAAATGGATTCAAATGACTTTCTAAAGCAAGAAAACACAAAAAATGTGTGAAGATTTGCTTCCCATTGAACCACCACACTAGTTGTGTAACTACTGTCTGGCACATGTAGATGGGTTTTCCTGCAGAGGTGATTGGACTGCATTCCACAATGCTTCTGTATTTCTTGGGTTTCTCTTTAGGAACAGCATGTCGAGGCTCATTTACTGGTGTGACTGGATATGTTATCTTGTTGACGCCACCATTTTAAGGGTATTTTATGTCATAACATTGTCTCTTTTTGTTCAAAATAGTGCATTATTCCAAGCATGAGAGAAATATCAGACACCATAGTATGAGAAACATTTGCTATAGCATGCACAAAGATTACTCTTCACTCATCATTACATTAAAGGTAGCAGTTTGTCTTTACGGCCCTCATGTTGGCTATTTTGGCTCCTCTTCAGTCCATTTGAATGGCTGTTTCCTCCAAGATGCTTTTGTTTCCATTTCAGAGCAGTGGAGATCATTTTACCTGAGCAGTCCAATCATTTGTGCACATTTCCCGTCTTCAATCACCTTAAAGCATGCTGCTCCTCTGAACCATGTCTGGAATGACCCAGCTAACGTTTGTTCCCTTCATATTTGGAAGAAGAAACTAATGTTATAATGTGAATTAATCAACTCAAACTGAACTGAGTTTCAATTAATTATTCAATCACAAAAAAAAATCATCTGCTTGGATGAGACCTTTTTTTCCCTCTGTTACTCTGATCCGTAAGGACAACACTGTTTCTAGTGTAAATTAAATTGGGACTTATTTAGTTGCATTGTTGCCTTTCTGTTCTTTCTGTTGGCTGAAGTTATGTCTGAAAATATGGCCATGAAAACATTAAGTAATTTTCTTGTTTGGCTTTCTGCTCTCAAGAGTGAGTTTTAACGCAAAGATGAAAAATTATAACTTTAATAGCTTAAAAAGGCTGTATATGTAAGAAAAGCAAGGCTGTGCGGATCTCTAATTATAATGGCAGCAAGATTTATCCAATACAACCTAAGTGTTTTTGTCCCCCCCGGTTATTGGCATATAAATGAAATTATCTGACAGGATTTAATCATAGAAAAAAAGTAAATACTATGTAGTGGCTCCTTACATGAGTTCAGATGACAGCATTGAAGTGACAATTCCCTTGTTGCCATCACCACAGCCAATTTAGCTGTCGGTTTTTTCTGTTTCCTGTCTTACATGAGGACTGCTATGTGCATTGCATATCAGCGAGTGTTTAAAAACAATTTAAAAGTTTTCAATAAAAAAAAAAAAACCCTACTGAAAAGGGCATCTCTGTGCAAAACATTTTAAATAAATGTAGAACTAATGTAGCCTAACCCGGATATGGTTGTGTAATGGCCTGCTCAGCAAAGAGAAAAGGCTATTACCGAGATGTGTTTGTGTTGATGGGGAGAGATGACTGTAATGTGCATCCAGAGCAGGAGTAATATGATCAGCAGAGTGACGGTGCAATTAGTGAGTCAGCCAACATGAGCAGCTGATGTATCATCAGCTGCTGGCAATCAGGAGTTCAAGGATCTGCTTGACATTCTGAGTGGGCTCTAGGAAATGGGTGACTTTCATTACTTTAGACATATATTGGACAACAAGACAAGCTGCCCATTTTAAACGTTCCCTACTTATTTTTGGTGCCATAATGCCTGTGTAAAATTGGACTGCAGCCTTTACAACTCAATTTTGTTGGTGGTATAAAATGTATATAGTTTTTTTTTAAACACTTGACTTGGCTACAAGTGCAAACCTGAATGTTTTTCATTAGGATTTTCTACTGTATACCAGCACAAAGTAGAATATTTTAGCCAGCATGTTTTTAAAGCTTTTTGTTTTTCTTTTTGCATCTGTAAAGTATTGCATGCTTTTTTAATAAACCTCCTCAATCAACCCCTTTGTGGTGCAACTCCAGTCTCTTGGGGAATGTATTTAACAGCTAGAAATGGTCACTTTTGTAAATTTTTCTTTCCAAAAAGGCCCAGGTTCAGTCAAATCCTCAGATAAATGTCCAAGTCTGACTCCAGATTCTCAACCTATTTTCGATTTTGTACTTTGACCAGGTTGTAGTCGAACAAAAATGTGCTTTGATCCAATATGCTTTTTATTCCTTATGCTTTAATGAGATGGGCCCTAGAAAAAGAAAAAATAATTTTGTTGTTCCCTTTTTGTTGTATTTTTTCGTTTTTATTTTCAGTTTTAGGTAATCTTTTGTGCAGTTTCCTGCTACTCTGCTTTACAGTATTATTTTTCTGTCCAAAATATTTGTAGTATTTTCTGGTTAAGTTTGCCTTATTTCAAACTTTTTTCTTTGTAGCATCTCTCTTATATTGGCCTGCTTTTATAAAACTGTGTGGTTGAACCCCTACAATATTTTTCCTGCCACTTTTGTTTTAAACTTGTTACATAATCCTGCTTTTTGTCTGGGTTTTGTAAAGTGTTTTATTACAAAGTTATTTTCCATTTCCATGTCATTTAAGTTTTTTTTTATGTTGCATTTTGTGAAATGTACTTTTGCTGAAGTTGTGTAGAGCTATTTTTGCCAAACACTATGATAGACTAGCAGAAGGTCTATATCATCTCAACCCAAACAAAAATAACTGACAAGAATAAAAAATAAGACTGTGGTTCAGATAAATGTGTCAGGATAATGGGAACCAGGGACCGTTTTCTTTACCTTGCATACCCACACATTCTGAGAAGTGATGATGGAGGAGCTGTTAACGTATTTCAGATAAGTATGGATTTCATGAATCTCTGCCTCCTTTTCTCCTCTATCAATAGAGCCTATTAAGTTCCTGACATTAAGTCATTCATCAAAGTTTCCTGGCCTGTCAGTCTGATGTATTACAGTATGGCATAATGCTGTTCAGGTCTATGAACCTTAATTATCCTTGGAAATGTTTTCCTGATTTTAGGCTTCAAGATCACTTACTGTTGCTCCTCCGTAAGGAAAAACTTTCAATGTCTTTAGCTCTTGTCCAATGCATGCTTCTGGTAGGTCTTTATACTAAATGTGCTGCTATTTAGTAGGAGGGAAGTTGGTACTCAAAGTTGAGCTTTATCTTTTCTAATTCCAATAAATAGGTCATTTGACTTTTCTTGAAGTTTGCAAAGAATTAATCCAGTGAAAATGTGACTTGAAGTTGAAAGATCCCTCAGCTCTACTTTTACTGAAATGGATTATCAGATGGACTTAGGTTTGCTGCTGTTAATATTAAGGTTGAAGTGATGCTGGGATTCAGATGATGAGACTAAGACAAAAAGCCCTGAAAGCCAGTAATCAATATCCATCAGTTGGTAAAGGGCTGGGAACAAAGTAGAGAGCCGACAGACCTGCGCTGATCAAAGGTGACTCGTAATGTAGACCTTTTAGTTTTAGTGAGGCTTCATTTAATCAAAGAATGGGAAACGTTAGAAAAAAAAAAAAACTTTTCACCAAAGTGAAAAGTTTGCAGTCCAAAGTTAGTACTCCTAAGAATAATTTTCTTATTTTCTTGATTTTAAATTGAGAACTTTACAGATTGTCAGTTCATGAAGATGGACACTTGAAACTTTCCATGTATTGAACGATTTTTATTAAAGTCCTGCTATAACCTGCCTAAAACAGGCGGTTATGGATTTTATTTAAAGTTCTAGTACATTAGGACCACAGACATCCTCTGACTTTCACCAGGCAGCAAACCTGGGCAGACTCATTTGTTAAACTTTTCAAAATACAGAAAAACACAATCAATTTTCTGTTGTTCAGAATAATGTTCTCTTTATTGTGGCCGTGATTCTTTCAGCATCCTGTTTTTTCCAGCAATGTGAAGATGTTACAAAATGCAATTTTCTGTCATTCCACAACACTTATCTCTTCTTGCAAGCAATGGATAAGCAGAAAGTTTTGAAAACTGTCCGTCTCTCAATTCTTTTGCAGTAGATGAACAAGTTTCATCTATAAAATATTTGTTTTTCTAAAAGGAAATAGAGAAGACTTGAGATTTTTTTTAGCTGAGTGCAGCTTGTTATTTTTGTAGAAAATGAGTTTCCCACCTGGAGTCAGGAGTGTCTGGTACTATGTCCATTAAACGGTAGCGGGTGTACCTACTGAGCAACCAATGTGGACATATGATCAACGTGAAAGTGTTTTCCTTTTCTGCTTAGTTAAGTTAATAACTGAATCAAGTGTCTGGAAATATCTCAGCAGGAGCCTCGGAGTCGTTTAAAATTTATAAATGAAACTGAAAAAAGATGGTTCGACGCTTCTTGGCATTGTAACAATGATCAAGATGCAAAAGATATGAGCTGCTGATTTTGTGGGAGAGCTTTTTCTTCAAACTAAACAATTGAATACAAATTTCTATTTTTCAGATGTGTTTAGTGTTTTCAGGGCTTTGAGGCAGCTGTACTCAAGGTTTGCTTATGCAAATAACTTTATTCTACTGGCATTATGTACTTTTATTGCAAAGTAGGAGAAGAAAATGGCAAATAATCTGGTTCTGTAGTAGATAAGAGACACTAATGCATAAACTCCATTCTTATAATGCATCACAGTGTGGATTACTAAGCTTATTACACAATAGATTTTATTGTAAATACTGAACTTGACTCACTAATCATAACAGCTCCACTACAATTCATAAACCCAACCATTTATTTAATATTTTCTGATGAAAAGCAGACAGAAGTAACACTGGCATTATCACATGCTGCTTTTTGAGGGATCCTGTACATACAGATTTGTTATAAGTTAATCAATGGCTGTTTAGGAAGCTATTTAATGTCTGTGCACAAAGCCTGACAAAAGCAAGTCTCTAATGGGAAAGTAATTACAAATACAGCAAAATGGCAATTTATCTTATGAGTTTTAACTCAAATGATTGTTGTGAAATAACTTTTTGTTCTGCTATCGGACCAAAATGGTTATCCAGATTTGGGCATTGGGGGAAGTGTGCCGTGTTTCTCATTCAGCACCATGACTGCAGTCATTCTGTTGGTGTTAAGTGTTTTTAAATTGTTGAAAGGTGAAGTCAGAAGTAATGGGTGTAATCTATGGTGCTTTCATTTTGTGGTAGACTTCAGATTAACGTGACTAACCAAAATAAATGAGTTAAAGCTATCAGGTCTGAACCATATAATCCCATCACCAAACAAATTCAAAAGGTAATTAGACTCCTGATAAGTTTAGATTTGTCATGTGGGCCCTTTTTATTAACCAATAAATGTTTGTCTACATCTTCTCCTGTGTTTCAGGATGAACTTTGGGGTTTCTATTGTTTTAGCTTCGTTTGCTACCAGACATACTGGTATTGTACCTATTCACATGCTTTCCATTTCTGTTCAATTTTGGGCATAAAATTGCTTTTCCAGGTAAAACGCCCCCTTGTTTTGAGAAAACAAACAGACCTGGAGTTTGTGGTTGTCAGTATACTTGGAATTAGATATTTTCCTGTTCTCTATTTCAGCAATCACAAGGGAAATGCTGGCCACTTCCACTATCACTTCATGTTCAGTCAAGACGATCCTGCTTCTTGCACATCAGCAGAGCCTCATTATTGATTATTGCTAATCTTTTGTAATCATGTACAGTATGGCAACCGGCAGCTCTATCTCTGCCTGAACCATAAATGTGAATTTGAGATGCAGAGGCTCACTCACAGCTTGAAGAGGCATGATGTAGGGTAGTGCAAAAGGGCTTAATGTAGCGAATATAATGTAAAGTCTGTTTGACTGGTATTTGACAGGGAATATTAATCTGACAGAGGATGAACTTAGTGCATTCTGCATTGATTGAACAATATTTCTTTGTCTCTCATTCGTTTGTGTTTTTGGGTCCCTTTACTGAGTCCTTAAACTCCTCTGGGTTCACAGGCAGTGTTAAAGTGTTCTTCCAGCTGTATCCTCACTTGTTAGTGTTTAGGCTTATACCACACGTTTCCTGGCTCCAAGGCACAAAACAACAAATCTTTAAAATGATGAATTATGTATGGATTTTTGGTCCTCAGAGATGATGCTCCTTGCTGAAATGCGAGGTTGATTACTAGTGGAGCCATCAGTAGGCTGTAAATGTTTGCAGTGATTTTATTTAGTTGTCATGGAATATTGTTAGTTGGTGCACAGGTGCATGTTCGGCTCAGGGTGTTGAACTCATTGAAGCCATCGATGCAGAATGGTTGGTTTCAATTTATTTTTAAATTTAAGCGTGAATTGGATTTATTCATAAAACAACCTGCATGTATCACAATTTTGTCAGAAATGCACTGGGTAAGCCTTTTGTTTTGTGTGGATTTGGAAAGATGAATCCAGAATGTTTTGCTGTTTTGACTTAAGACTTGGGAGCCTAAAATATTATTGATGTTTCAGAAGGAATGAATGTGAGAAATAAGACCTTCTCCCTGTCAAAATGGCACAAATACATTATGCAGCTGCCAATTAGGCAAAAAATGTTGCGAGCAATTTGTGTGTGACTTGTTTCTTCCACATCCACAATTCCTTGATGTTTTTGTAGAACATGTGCTTGAATGTATTCACAGTATTATTTGACAAGTAGAAAGCAAAAAGACAGGTTGACAAAATCAAACATCAGCTCTCAGCATGCAGAATCAGAAAACCTTATGGAAGATGTTATCTTTTATATAACTTATTCTCACTCTAAACTGTCATTTTTATAAAAATGATGCAGTTAAACATAACTTTGATTAAAACTTTGTCATGTATCTTCTTGTCGATCTTGGCTTAAATAAATGCAAAGGATTAATTGGTGTCTAGTACTGCCTATCTACTAAATAGAAGCAACTAAAAATGAAAAAATAAAATGAAATCATGATCACAAAGGATTCTAATGTAAATCTGTCCATCATGTTGATGGACAGGTTGATGGGATTGCAGTTTGTCATACAAAATAGTGTGAAATAAAGGGGGGTCATGTTGCTTCTGCTGTGAAGAACATGTGAGAACAGCTGTAGAAAGAGAGAGGAGGAGATTATCCATCTGTCTGCTCAACAACTCTTGCTTGTGTAAATTAAATTAAGCTGCAAATTGATCCTTTCAGCTGAGAAAAATAATGTTAAAAGTAAATAAGCCAGCAAATAAAATACACAGGTTGTGGAAAAACAACTGTCAAATTTCTGAAGTGGTGCCTCAGCGCTGCTAAGTTTTGCTCAGGGGAGCTGTGGAAATGCAAGTGGAGGTTAACACAGCCTCCAAACTCACCAGACCCTTCTCTTCCGACTCATCTGTAGGATGTTGGACTTGTCATGGCTGTCAGTGTAAGGATGGCCCAAGCAATGTTAGACGAATGCTTTTAATAGTATGGTCATTGTTAGACCTCCTATTTTTAGTATTTCTGTGCTGTGCAGCCTCCTATTTTAACAGGAATATGGGCTGAATTTGATTCCCACTTAGTGTTTTTCCAAGAATATGAGAATTTTTTAGGTCGCTCCAACTAATAATGGAACAGCTGACCTTATATCTCATCTCGGCTCCAATGGCAGAAAAACTAGCGTAAAGTTGCATATAATTGTGATGTGGAAGGAAAATGTTTTCAGTCCTTTTTGCTCTTTTACTCCAAATTAAACCAGCTATGCAACCAGCTGACTTTATTAGTCAACTAATTGGTATGACTCCAGGTGTTTGAAGTTTAAATAAGAGTTCAACATTTCAGAAAGCCCTGTTGAGCATTGTGCAGCTGGAAACCCAAACAGAACTAAGAGCTTTAGAGAAGCAGGTATGAAGCTTTAATGTAACTCCAGAGGAGCAGCAGATCTCCACAGCCCTGGAAAATATGTGGACAAGACAACAGGATGACCAGAGGAAACCCTTTGTTTGGGGGGGAAAATACCATAAGAAACTCAGGTTTTCTTTCCGCAAACAATGCAAGAGGCAGAGTAAACATGTCTAAGAAAGGAGTATGGTCAGGACAGATAAAGTAAACTTTTTAATTAAATTCTGCACATCATCCTTAGCACATTCCCTGCTGTCAAATATGGTGGTAGCAGCATCATGCTGAGGGGATTTTATGTGACAGAAACGGAAGCTGCTCAGTAGAGGCGGTTGGAGCTAAGATTATTAAAAAAAGGTTTCTGGCGGGAAAAGACAGAATGAACAAACTGGAGGCTATTTATTTAGTTTACTGTTATTTTATTTATTTTTTTATTTGCATTACATGCCCAAATGACAGTTGAGATGAATCAATATACATTAAGAATTACAATCCTTTGTAATTTCAAAATAAAGTAAAGTAACTGGGGGGCATTTCTAAAATCATAAACATGAACCCTGCTGTTGAGATTTTCTATCCAGTTGAACTGAACCTGATCTTTTTGCAAAGTGGACTGTATAAAAACCTCACATCAACATACAATGCTGGTGGATCAATGCCCCAAAAGGCTTGCAGCAGTAATTTTAACAAATTGTAACAAATTGCTGCAATTACAGCTAAAATCTTTCCAGATTTTGACTTGAAGAAACTTTGTACATTTTGGAATTTCATTTTACTTTTTTCATTTTTCTGGAAAAATACCTTTGCAAAGTATTAGATGTTCAAGCTCTGAAGAGCGAGGCGTGTTTATGATCTCTAAGAATGTGAGGCTTGATGGGTTTTCTGGGAAGATGATGTAGGTTTTCTAAAGTTAGCTTTTCATAAATCGATGTTAAATTAACTCATCATGTCAGATGAAACAACCATAATGTAATATTGCAGTGCACAACATGCGCACAAAGGAAAACCATGTTTATATTGGAGTCCAATTGTGTGTTTGCATGTGAAAGGTTTCTCTTTCTCCTGTGGCATTGGTGGTTAATGGAGCTGTCATTTCCTCTCTAGACCAGCTTGAATGCTTTCCTGTAATGAGGCTGTCAATTTCCCTCTTGCCGACCAGAACGTTGCCCTCCCATCCGGCTCCGGGCCTCATGGGTCACTGCTGCAGCGATGTCGCTTAGACTTCCTAATGAGAAGGTCGCAGTCATTGTGCTGATGCCGTTTGGGAACCACAAACTCAAGCTCGTATTAAAGCCGTGCTTCAAAGATATTGTCACAGTCGAACTCATTCCTGAGAAAACTAGGGTTTATTTTTTTTTAGATGAAATTCTGGTTATAAAAGTAGCAGAAGGGAAAAGCGCAGTAAATGAATGGCCGGGCTAATTAACTGAAAAGCAGAAATGAGGCTTATTGCATAACAGTGGATTTGGTTGAGCAAGGGCTTAAAGTTAAGTGACCTATGTAGAGATAACTTAGAGATGGACTCTGATTCTCATGTAGAGTGTAAATATTACATCTCCACAGTTTATTTGGAGATGAAACTTTTAGCAGACTGTGCTTTGCAGACTTCTGTCACGTTGGA
Source organism: Micropoecilia bifurca (assembly GCA_903067075.1). NCBI lineage: Eukaryota > Metazoa > Chordata > Actinopteri > Cyprinodontiformes > Poeciliidae > Micropoecilia > Micropoecilia bifurca. The sequence goes on from CAEGAF010129459.1 coordinate 110,737, forward strand.
TAGAGAACCTCTACAGCTGTGTTTAAATCTCACCCATAGGTCTAATGGCTTTATTTCTGGTTAGATCCTCAAATTGTTACAAATTTGTAGTTGTTACTTCCTCAAAAAAGGGCCTTTACAATATTGGATTCTGCACACATGTACACCACCCTAAATCCGGACATTTACTCTGTATAAGAAACTAGAAAATACCTGAAAATGTAAATCTGCTTCAGATTTTAAATCTTTTTAAAGTCCTGCAGAACAGAAGTATTGGTATTCAAGTATTACCCTTCAAGATTTACATCAGAGGTTTAAAAGAGTTACTAGAGGACCAATGTTAAATGAGCAAAATAATTATGCTTCTGCGCTTGCCTTGCTGCAGGACTTGCCACCTTTTCCACCTCTTTAAGACGTACTTAACCTCAGGCAGTGATTCACTGAAGGCAGCTTTGCCTCTAGGCATTTTTTAAGAAATCTAATTTGGGTCGGAAATTGTATAAATTCATTTCTTCCGAAAGGACTAGGAAATCTGAGTTTATTTCTGTTTTTAATATTTAATTACTGTTGTGGTAATGGCTACATGTGAAACAGCAATTTTCTGTTACAGATGTTAAATTCAAATGTTTGTTTTTTTTGCTTAAAATAAGTGAATAAGACCTCATACTCCTTTTGTTATATTTTAAGTTCCTTTCAAATGAAAAATCTTTAATGCTTCAGAATTACTTGTATTTTTTCCACAGCTACACTTCCTGCATAGTGTGACAAAAATATTTTCTTATAAGATCAGCTTCTACACCGGAAGAAGTAAACAAAAGATGTACCTATTCTTTATTAAAGATCCTTGTAACATTAAGTGTGATACATTCACCTTATCAGTAGGTGAAAGAAGCAACTTCATCCTTTAGTTCACCTGGAGAAAGAAATTACAATCATTTTTGCTTTTACCATTTTACTTTGTACAGTTTATCATTGATTCTCCCAAAGAAAGTGAAGATGCTGCAAAGTAAAGTCGTCAAATCCTGACTCTTTTATTCAGTCTAATCAAATTAATGATTGATTAGTTCACAAACTGAACACATCCACAATGATTCAGTACTTTAGAAGTGCAAATAATGTCACCAGCAGCGTTGTGCTGCAAGGATGCTGCAGAGGACTTGCACAGTCATGCTGAAAGCAGCAAGAGGCCACTTGCCCTGAACTGAAATGCAATTTTGAAAACTGTCGGTGACATTAGACCAAGCTAGAAAAGAGTTTATGGGGTTTTTCTTGGAGGCTTGATATTTATAAACTTCATTTTGAAACCAGTAATGTAGCATTTCATTATCACTGATGTGAACCAAATGGCTTCAGCTTAAATTTGCCCAGATTTCTTTAGAATTTTTTGTGCAAATTTGTTTTTTTTTTGGGGGGGGGGAATAGTAGCAGATGTTTAATTATGATTAGGTTATATGGACTGTGTTTAAGATACTTACTTTTTATTTTATTTTGAAGGCAGTATTATTTTCCTGTCGATACTTGTATTTTTGCATTTACATAATCCTGTAAATGCACCCAAGTTTGATTTTTCTAAAATTATTTAAACTTATTGATTTGCTTTCTTTCAAAATATGTAAAAAGCACCTAAATTACAGCTGCAGGTTTTAATATTGTACATTCCCTATTTAAAATTCATTTCATTTTCACCTCTGCTGTCTCACCACAACCATGTAATCGCATATGCAAACACTTTCATGCAGATATGAATGGTCCAAGACAAAATAATGCATACTACTTAACTGAAAGCTGAAATAAAACTGAGGCCTTCTCTTCTTTGAGATTTAAAATCCTAAGCAATATCTCAATATGTTTGACTTTTAGAGCTCCAGAGGAATATTAATTTTTATTGTCTAATTTTAGGCTTTATAATCCAACAGAAATTTTGAAGGTGGTTTGGGAAAAGGAGGGGAAAATATAATAATTGGTAGTGAAACATGTAAAATGTTTCATCCAGACCTATCGACTTCTGCTCAGCTGATGGGTCCACAGCCAGCTCTCCATCATTTTAAATCTCACTAGTTTCTAAACGATTAAGCACATCTGAGATAAATGAAAACTACATTGTTTCACACAGTTTTAATTAAAATGGGTTTAAAAACTTAGTGGAGCTTATAACTGGGTAAACGGTGTGTCAGAAACACGAGTAGAAATCTTAGCTGCATAAAGTTAGATTGTAGAGACATTTGCAGATAATTGCGTTGGATTGTTGGACAATTTTGCTGCTTATGCTAATAGGTGAGACGTTTCAGTCCATTGAGGTTAGAAATATAATTTAAGCAAACTTTGAACGATGTCACAAGGATGAAACAAAGATCTGTTGATCTCAGCTTCTGCTTCAAAAAGAGAAACTTTGAATATTTCTCTAATTATTCCTGGGATATTTTTAAGTGACCAAGCATTCAGGTGGAGAATCTGCAGACTTGCAACATTCAACGTCTAACATGCTTATCTTTCCACAATTAAGTTGTGCATGCTGACATTGTACTTTAATGTATTTTTCTCCTCCTAATATGTGCACTAGGGACTTAATGGATGCAACAGTCCTTATATAATTCCATCTTGAAAAAGTGTGGACTAATGTAAAGCTTGCAGTGTGCAGATACTGACAGTTGTTCTTAGCTTGTCTGTATATGGGATTCTGACGGTTAATCAGTACAAACTGGGCTTTTTGTGTATCAGCTCCATCTGGGATTCACTGCAAGCCTCCAGCAATTCCTTTTCATTCTATCATATCATAAATTCAACCTTGCCCCTCCCCAACATGTTGCTCCACACGTGTGGTTAGCTTAAAGAAAGCTGTTAAACTTTTAAGTAAAACAAGATTCAATGTTTGTGTCAGCTGATCTCCTAATTTTTGGTAATTAAAAAACAAAAACAAAACCTCTTGGCCCTCTGACTTTTTTCAGATTTTTCAGAGATTACAATAATTTAAAAAAATGTGACCCTTGTCAGCCACTTTTTATTTCTTGTAGAAATGGAGAGAGATATGCAGAGATAAAAATACAAATAGATGGATTTCTCAGCATTCAGTGTGATGGTCTGAACATAAATTACTGAATGAGATCAACTCGACACTATACTTTTGAGTATGCTGTCTGTAGAGGGTGTAGCATCTTATATTTTTGGTTTCCAACACGCACACAACACTGGGATGGCACATCCTGTTTAAAGAACAACTACTCCTACGCTTTTCCTTTGCTTTCAAAAAAGTCCATTCTTCTAAAAAACTTTGTCTGGAGAGGGAAGTTGGTGAGTTCCCCAGACTCTGAGACTGTAATTTCCAAAAGAAATGCAAATTTTACTGAGCAACAGTCCAGTCCTTTTTGCACTTTGCCAAGGCAACACACTTCTGATGTTGCCTCTCGTTCAGGAGGGGCTGTACATGAGGAATGTGACAGAAGTGGGATTTGTAGGAGCATAACTGCTTTTGATGCACTGACTCCAGCCTCACGTCACTCGTTGTGAAGCTCCTATTTCTTGAATGGATTTTTTTAGGCAGTCCTCTTAAGGTTGTGGATACCCTTATTTTTGTTCACATTTTCTGTCAATTTTTTTCCTTCCACTCAACTTCCATTGGTGTGATTGAATACAGTGCTCTGTGTAAAGCCAGCTTCTTTAGCGATGACCTTTTGTGGCTTGCGCTTTCTGTGGAGGGAACTAATGATGGCTTGTTCAAGAAATGATTCATTCGCATGAGTTTTACTTTCTAAAATAAGTGACTAAAATATAGAACTTTTTGAGTTGGTAAATCATTACATACTAGTGGAACATCTAAGAAATGCTGTGCCTGTTAGCGTAACAGGAATTAAGGCAATTTTGAAAAAGTTTGTTGATAGGATGAGCTGTGTTGAAATTAGTGTATTTTGCATAACTGCAACAAAAACAGTTTTTTCACATCATGTAATGAGCAACCGGATGTAATAGACTTGTTTTGAAAAAATGGAGCTCATCTCATCGAGAGTAAAAATGTGACTGTTTAGGAGTTTAATAGTGTTTAAAATTTAAATTGCTAAAGACATGAGCCTACCTTTTACAATGCAGTAAAATGTGCATGTTTGATGGACTTGTAAGCATTAAAACATTGATATCTAGTCGGAGGTGATTAGTGAAACTACACTTTTATGAGCTCAACCGTTTCAGTATTTCATTTGCATTTCTAATTTTAGGAACGTTTGGCTTTGTTGTTGTTGGCAACGTTATTCATTGCTTTATTTTTTGTCTTCTGACTCCCACTCCAGTGACAACTTAAGCACATTTTCATTCATTCCTTTGTTTTCTTTGACACTGTTGTCAGAAAGTACTTTACACTGCAACAAATGGGCAGTGTGTGTGCATGTGTCAGAGTGACTGAAAGTGTGTGTGTGTGTGTGTGTGTGTGTGTGTGTGTGTGTGTGTGTGTGTGTGTGTGTGTGTGTGTGTGTGTGTGTG